>MU106431.1:74253-124195 GCA_012274485.2 Sinapis alba
GGGTGGAGATCTTCTTATTAATAACTCAAGAGACAAAAAGCTCGGACGATTACAAGAATTTAGAGATGTTTGCTTATACAGGTCGTCTAAACAAATATCTCTATTTTGAGTGTTTGGTAGTCTTTAAGACGAGCTGCTCTGAACAGTGCAGGTCGTCTCGAGAGGGAGCTCTGCTTTTCTGTACTCTCCGTACTTTTCGTACGTTTCCGACTGTCCTTTCAAGGGGTCTGACATTCTCCTTTTATAGAAAAGTATGCTTTGTCTTCTAGTGAAGTCATCATTCTTATCTTTGACGGGCCGGGCCTGATTTTGGGCTTAGCTCTTGTTGGGCCCGTGCTAAGCCCATCTCCAACAGGTAAGGAGAGGAAGGAATATGGAATCATCGTAAACCACTCTTTAGTGTTTGTTTCCTCACCAAACTTTCACAGAAGAAGCCAAGCAAAAGAAAGAATTCGATTCCTCCAAACCTTTTATCCACGGGAAGTAAAGTTTACAATAAGTTGATTTTTATTCTACATATGGATGGATAAAAGAAAAAAGTGAAAGAATCCTAAGAATCCACGATGGTGGGTTTACTCTTTACGTGTCCCCAGTGGAATCATATATACATGGAAAATAGTTTTTTTCTTTTATCTCTCTATCTATTCAAGTACCCAAGATATCCGCCTGATTATTAGGCAAAAGAATTGAGTGACAGTCCATTCATTCCTTTGAAATTTAAATGTATTCATCCCATCATTCTATCCATTTGCATAATAAGAACAGTAATTATGATTATCGTAATCACTACTTTTCCTTTTTAACAAAGAAATTCCTGAATTTTAATTCATAATCTCTTTAGTGGGGAAGATCAGATTAATTAATCCAACTCTTGCTTTCTCAGAGTTAATTGATAACTAATCATCTGCCACATGTGGAGTATGAGATTTGTAGAGAAACTACATTATGGTTCTGGTTTGGCATATCCCCTCATGGCTAAACAAAGTGTGTGTGTGTTATAGGCTAAACGCAAAGGCCACACTGTGCAAAATAAATATATATACACATAAGGTAAGAGTATCTTACACTTAAAACCATTGGCAAGCATAAAACACACGAAACTGAAAACGGTAAACGGGGCGGTAATGTTCTGCTCAAGCCCCATTTGAATCAACTACCCATCTTGTAAGCCCAGACGTGCTTCTCTAGATAAGCAGAGACTGCCTCTTTGATAGCCAGATTTGGAACGAGTTTGGATGGATCGAGTTTCTCACGCGTTATAGGATCAAACTTTCCCACCTAGCAACAGGTTTAAAACGACCAAACCTCTCATCATGAATTATAAACAGTAAAGAGAGTAATGCTAAAGCAAAGAGCGATGATAATTGCTAACCTTGTTAATATGTTCAAGGATTGCTGCTCTTTCGTACGTAACCCCACTTGGAGAAATCACAGGATCCCTGAATATCTCAAGAGTAATGTTGCAACACAAGTAATCTGGCACCTGCAGAAAAAAAAAACACGACACAGAATGGCATTGAATTTAGATTTAGAATAAGATGAAGGGATCATACATACAAACAGCTTTTGAAGAAAACTCAATGCACCTCAGTTGGTTTGTCTTCTTCTGCAGCTTTCTCAAACACTCGATCAAGAGCTTTCAACTGCTCTGTATGGGAAGAATAGTCTTCTTCCGAGGACTCTTCTGTTCGAGACATATCTAAAGCACGTTGTTGATTAAGAGCAGCCACGCAAGTTTCCCTATGACGAACATGAATAGTTTCATAAAGCCACAGTGAAGCATAATTCACTGGATTAAGCAAAGAGACAGAAAAACCTACTTCAAACTGTTCAACTCCCACGAGCGCCTAGCAGAAAGCAGTTCCCACTCCATGTATTTTGCTTTAGCAAGCTCTTCCCAGATTTCTTCCACCATATATCCTGTTGGATTTGCGCCTCTTCCAAAATCTAAAGCCTATATTGAAACGTAGCCACATGAAGTTATCAAAACTGTTGTTAATCTGTAGTAGTTGATGATTCAACAACTTAACCCATCCCTTAGTTTTTCTCACTAAAACTAATGTCCATAGTATCTACTTAAGATAACATTCAACAGAAAAGGATAAAGACTCAACTGATCCCTTACATTCTTAAAATGCTTGGAAACAACACTACTAATGTTTTATATAATGGCGTAAAAAATCATTTTCCACTAGAAAAGAGGATATATACCCTCTGCAAAGCTTTGACTCCATCGGCATATTCTTCCCTCTGCAACAATGCAAGTCCTAGCATGTAGTGGGCCTGCCACAGAGAACACACGTGTACAACCTCCATATGAGAGGGAGGAGAAAGGATAAAACAATGCCAAGAACGGAAGATGCCCACCATAACAAAATAATACATAATTGATTCCATAAAGGGAAACATAACAGAATCAAACCTTAACAGAATCGTGGTCAAGCTGAATAGCTTTGCGACAATCCTCTTCAACCCTGGTCCAATCCCTGAATGTTGATACAAGTCATCACACCACAAGCGTACAACATAAACAACAAGATGAACTCTACATGCATAAAGAACTGATCAGATATGCCTTAAGAACATACATACTTTCGCTTCATGTGGCAGAGAGCTCGATTTGTCCAGTAAACAGGAACCTTCGGCGACAAAGTTATCGCCTTTCACAATCACACAACGAAAGAAAAAAAAAGTTATCACCTTTACAATCACACAACCATGAATACGAATATAAATTCTCGAATACAGTTAATCTAAGCCGGAAATGGATATAATTAAGCTTTAATTACGAGAAAATTGAACCCTAAGGGATACGCCCAAAACGAAACCCTAAAACGATGAAATGAGATAATCGGAGTGAAGTGAGAACGATGTACCTCTGTATAAGCATCAATGGCGGCGCCGAAACGTTCTTTCTTGAAGCAATTGTTGCCGTCTTCCTTTAACCGCTCGGCTTGTTTCGCCGCCATGGCGGAGACTGCGCCTGTCACCATCTGAGAGACAATCCGAATGGAGAAACGAAGAGATTCTCTTTTTCCTATCTCCACGCCGCTATGTTTGTTGCTCCGGCGGCGCGTATGCGTAAGAATCTTCTCCTGGGAATGGAATGAATGAATGAATGTTTTCGGAACGAGACGAAGCCGCGAAATTTCTCGAAGGAAGGAGAAATGCAAAGGTCTTCTTTTTTACCGGGTCAGCCCGACAAGACTTGGACAAAATCCGAAAAGTTAAAACGGCGTCGCTTTTTTTCCTTGGGATCTCTTCGTTTAATTTAATTATTACTAGTCCTAAAGTTCAACACCCAATTATAAACCGGTTCTTTGGTCAATGTAAATTTGATAAAATTCTTCCATGTAATAACTTTTTTAAATGGGACTTTTTATATCAATACCTACAATTGAACGTAAAGTTGCACGCATATCAACAAGTTATTAAAATAAAATACAGAGCAAGATTTCAGCCCGATGATTAATAGCACGTTGACATTAGTAAAAATAAAAATATTACTTCATCCGTTTCAAAATGTTACATATTTAAGATTTTTCAAACATATTAATAAAACATATTAAATCTTTACAATAAATGTATAATTTTCTGTGATTAACTATTTTTTATAATTTTTAACCAATCAAAATTCAGTAAATATAATTAATTTTCTTGAAGTTTATAATTTATCATCATTACATACTAAAAATTGCATTAAAAAATAAAAAATATAACTTTTAAAAACAATTTTTTTTTGGAAAATGAATTATTTAGAAACGTAGAGAGTAAAATATTAGAATATAAAAATAAATACAGAGCAACATAAACCACTGAACAATCTTAAGATGTGTCTGTTATAGACAAATGAACATTGTACGATTGTTTCTAAGATTATCACTTATCAGACTGGTTTATGTTGAAATACTTGTGAGAGAATATCAATAATGATACTTTCAGAAACTGTCTAAGAACAAATAAAATATAACGAGCTCATGAGGCATATAAATAGCATGAATTCGGAGATTAATATAACTAGCCACCATGCAAATATGTTTTTTTAACTTAATATTCTCGTAGGGGTTACATATGCAAATATGTTGGGATATAATTTTAGACTAATGACTTAGGTAAGCAAATCTAAGGACTATAGTGTTGCAACTTCTTCTAGCTTTTTTTCGACCCATCTTCTTCTCATTTCTTGTGATGCTTCCTTAATTTGTCTTACGTAATTACTTTAAGCTATATTGTCTGCTTGAGATTTATGAATACTTTTGGTATAGTTAGTTGTTGACTTTGTATATAAGCTAGATATAGCTATGATGATCTTTATAATGATTCTTTACAGATTTTGGAGTAATACTTAATAGCGTATAAAAGATTTTCATGAGGTTTAGTGGATATTTGTTGCTTGTTGTTATATACCAGTTTCTCGCCCCATAATCCTGCTTAAAACTAGAATACGCAAATGATTAGGATCGTATGATTAAACAAGGCTGTTTCTATTAAATGTAGACAGTGTATATATACTATATAGCGATATTCAGTACAAAACATATGTGGCGTTAAACTACACGATTTAATAAAGGTAAAAATGTAAAGATATTATAGAAGTTCAAGTATCTAAGCAAAAATATTTTTCTTTTGTTTTTAGCTTATTTGGTAGATATTTATATAAAGAATATACTAAAAATAGGAGGAGAATATTATATTTTCCAGAGACCACGTGAACCAGAAACACAAAGGGGGTGTTAGATGTATAAACGTCAAGTATGCAATAATACTTATGTGAGCAGCCTTTTAATGTCATATTCTCCATCTTTCGTCAACATCTCATGAAATCTCGGAAAAAAGGGGAAGGACCATTTCCATTGTCCTACACTCTTACTAACGAAAACAACATCAATCTTTTCACGTAGACATATTAAATTAAAGAGAATGCCCGGAACATATTGCAGCATTTGGTATTTGACAATTTGATCACTGAGGGCTAGAGTTATGATTTTAATTTTAAGTAATGATTATAGAGAAAATTAGAAGGAGTATAAGATACAAGAGCAATTGAGGAAGACGAGCATTGATATATATATATATATATATATATATATATATATTCAAAGTTACCCAACAACTATGAAAGAAAAGTGAAACACACATACTAAATATAGAAATGAAATTTGGCAACTAAGTTGTGGTAGCCTAATGATATTTTCTTATGGATCAGCTTGTATTAATTTTGATACTGATTTCGATTTCAGTTAAGAACTAAATTATCGCTATTTGGTTAATTTAGACTCATATTTTAGTATATATGGTTAATATGGTGGATTATAACAAATGATTGTTCTACATCTAGCATTAATCAAAAGGTATTATAAACTTGGATCAGATGTGATACACACTTTTGGGTTAATCAACTCTATATCACTAAATGCTTTCCTTCCGAAACTAACTAGATCATCCGATAAGGAATATTAAAATGAATTTTGGCTTATATCCAGTCAACATGGAATGACCTTATAATATTTACCCTTTGTTCAACATTATTGACATTGCCGTGTGAAAAAAAAATCATAAAATTCGTCCATACACACTTCCTTTTAAAATTCCAAATTGAATTGAAAGTTGTATTTGTCAGTAACATAACCTTTACAATATATTCTCATCTCCATTTTTTCACATTGTCCACCTTTTGGCTATGCGATTTTCTGAATTTCATGTACAAAATCCCATCTACTTTTACTCTTCACTTTTACCTCATGGTGAATAAACTTAATTCAAACCCTTTACATACAAACAAATCAACGAACTATGCGCGTTTAAACTCATTTGACTGATGACAATACACACAAGTCATATAACTAACAAACAGGCAGAATCTGTGATTATCTGAAATTCATATACAGTCCCACATCTACTTTTATTCACTCCAAAACACTCTTTCAATTTTCTCTCACAGCGAAGCTCAAGGTAAAAGTCATGCATATGATTAACAAATAATTACATTCCAAACCCATCTTGACTGCACACAAAACAAAACCTTAAGTTGACATATAGTAATAAAAAGTATAAACAAAATATCCAAGAAACCACATGCAGTCAACTTCCAAAAGAACACGCACTCTCCACATGCTCTCTACCCAAATTCTTCCTCCCCTTTTAAATACTTTTATTTTTGTCAACCAAACACCGATTCACATCGTGAACGTGACATTACTTATCTAGCAGAGTAGCAGTCATCTCAACACGTGGCATCATCCTAACCGCCTTTACCTGATTCCTTCATCGTAGGAAGCGGTGCACTGAATCATCTCCATAACTTCAGGATCATATATCATTACCATCTATATAACCAAACGTTACATGTCCATGACTCTTATCAAGAACCAAACCAGAGCTCAACCATGTCTTCTCATCCTTCTCTTGTCTTAGCCGTTACTTGCTTCGTTTCTCTCATCTCACCAGCGTTTTCACAAACTTGCTCTACACAGAACATACTCACCACACAGAAAACACCGTTTCAGACTTGCTTAGACCTTACGGTACTCAACTCCTACCTCCACTACACTTACAATGCAACAAACTCATCTCTCTCCGTAGCTTTCGTCGCCACTCCATCTCGACCCACAGGCTGGATCGCATGGGCTATCAACCCGACAGGGACTGAGATGGTCGGTTCTCAAGCCTTCGTAGCACTCATATCTACACCCGGTGAGCCCCCCGTCTTGAAAACGTACAACATTAGTGGCTATAGTGGTAGCAGTCTAGTTGAAGGGAGACTTGCCTTCGAGTTTTGGGACCTACGTGCTGAAGCCTTGAGCGGTGGGAATAGGGTTGTGATTCACGCCTCGGTTAAGGTTCCGGTGGGAGAGGATAGTGTGAACCAAGTGTGGCAGATCGGTGGGAATGTGACCAACGGTCGTATTGGAGTGCATCCTTTTACTCCGGCGAATTTGGAAGCTAAATCCGTGCTGAGGTTAACTGGCTCTGACGCTCCCGCCGCTGCTCCGGGAGGTGCCTCGAACACTCCTGGAACGGCGGGAGGGTCAGGGAACGCGGGTTCGATGACGAAAAATGTAAATTTCGGGGTTAGTTTGGGAGTTTTGGTTTTGTTGGGTAGTATGTTTATTTTGTGAAGGTGATCTTTCTCTATCTACGTTCCTTTTATAGCAACAATAATGGAGCTCCATACTTTTTAAACTTATGGACTCATTTACCTTTTTGTTTGTTTGTTTTAACCTTACTTCCTCTCGAATAATATTTAAGAACCAGTTTTTTAAATTACGCTAAGAACTCCACCTTAAAATCTTTATTAATCATGCTCTTAAGTGGTCTATTTACACAGATTCAGGTAGATATTTTCTTAAGTTACTTTCATCTGTTAAAATAAAATAATTCATAATATATAAAAGTTTTAAACAAACCAACAAAACCTCAAACGCATGTAAGTGTAAAACGTACGTGTTCGTGTGTTTCTCCATTTCATTTGTTGATATGTGATTTGAAAGTTACAAGAATTCACCATTTATTGTTCTTGTGGTTGTTATCGGTGGTTCAAGCCATACATATGGACGATGCTATTGACTGTATTTCGAAAACATTCGGTTTCTCATTGCTTCAACAACATATTTTCTTATCAAAGTTAAAAAACAACAACATATTTTCTTCATGACAAATCACTAAACCTATACTCTAAACGGAGTAACTTTAACGTTCAAACTTTGTTACTTGTTAAACGTTAAAAATTATCAGTAAAAAACAATTTAAAACGTTAAAATTTAGCGTTTAAATATTTGGTCACTAGTATGTTGATAAACCGGCGGCAACAAACCAAACGTAATTACTGCTCCCTCTGTTTCATTTTAATTATCGTTTTAGACTTGTACACATAGATTAAAAAATACTTAATTTTGTATATATCTAAAATAAAAATACCACTACCAATACACCTAACCACATTTCAATCAATATAAAAATATATTAAAATAAAAAATCAATAAATTTTATATTAAAGCTATAAAAAGATATTTCTTTTAAAACGAAAAACTGTACAAAGATAATTAAATTGGAACGAAAGGAGTAGTTATTACTACCAAACTTAGCAAGTACAGTACTAAGTACAAGCTCTATAAACTACCCATAACAAATAGATGAACGAGTCCGCGATGGCAAACTATACAAACAATGGGCCTAAAGCCCAATAATCTTATCAACCTAAACGGCCCAATAAACGTAGACAGTTTCAACTATTTAGCGATGGAGGCGCATATTCCACGCGTATTTCGAATTCCGTCGACAGTTTATCGCGTTGTCGAGTTTCGATCTGTCTGTCTCTAAAGCTTAGCTCGAGTTTTAATTACAACTCAGTCGTCCCTCCACCAGAGAGGGTTAAGTAGTAATGGAGTCGATACAGAGCCGAGTTGAATCGTGGATCAGAGATCAGAGAGCGAGGTTCCTACGCGTCTCGTGGGGCCCACTTCAGTGGAGGTTCAGGTGGCCACCGTGGAACGGAGAAGACGCCGATCAGAGGGTTAAGATCCGACGCGAGTACGAGAAGCGCAAAAAGCAGATTCAGGATCTCTGTCTCTCCCTTAAGTCAGAGTCGGTCGAAGATTTACAGGACTTGCTCTGTTGCATGGTTCTGTCCGAATGTGTTTACAAGGTGAATTAATCCTTTTTAATCAATTGAATTAGAAAGGAGCATTTGTGTTTTGGATTAGTTCGTTGATTAGCTAATATGTTCTGTTATTTAGTTAGTTAGAAGGTTAGTTACTAACACTTAGTATTAGTTACTAACACATTCTCTCTGTTTCTGTCTCCTTCTTATCCTCTGTTTCTCGAGCTATATTACTTCAATGTAGCTCTTTTTTTAATGAGAGTTGGCTAAATTTGAGAAGACTCTGTTTACGCTTGTCAGAGACCTGCAAGTGAGATGGTTCGAGCTGTAAACAAATTTAAAGCAGACTTTGGCGGCCAATTCGTTTCCTTGGAGCGAGTTCAACCTTCATCAGATCACGTTCCTCACAGGTTTTCTTTTACATCTCTTAGCGGTTGGCGAGATTTTTCAACTTCCTTTCATGTTTTTTTTCTTCTTTCTCTTTGATTTGTCTTGTGCATAAATGGCTTTGATTGGTGACATAAGTTAGAGTTGATTAAGTTTGAGTTACGAGCATAACTCAAAAATGTTACCAATTATGAATTAGTTTCAATTTTTTTTGAGTTAATGTTTGAGTTAGTTATAATGTGTTATACTTGATTTACAATTTTGAGTTGTCCCTTAAGAAAAATTGATAACTCAAGTGTTAACTCAAGTCTCAACGTCAAACAAAATTCGATGTATTAGAAGTTGAATAATGGCTGCGCCAACATGGAAATGCTTTTGATGAGACTGTATCATCAAAAAGAATAATCTCAATGTAGTCACTTGTTTTTTGATAGAATCCATATGCAGCTTTATCATGAAATAATATATTTGTTGAGTTAAAATTATTATTTTTAGTTTACACTAGATTGGTGTTGGTTACTTAATACTCTAGCTGAATTAACTCTAAAGAAAATATCTTAATGCAGGTATCTACTCGCTGAGGCTGGTGATACATTATTTGCATCCTTTGTCGGAACTAGGCAATATAAGTAAGTGTTGGAGTTTCTACTTTCCTTGGAAAATAAATTAGGTTAGATGTAAATTCGTGGGTGTGTTGTAGGGACATCATGGCCGATGCAAATATACTTCAAGGCCACATATTTCAAGATGATGTCGCAGAGGATGAATGCATCGCAGCATCTGAAGCTCTACATAGTGAATCACAGAAGAATAACGGAGAGGGTCTGCGGAATCCTCTTGATTCAAAGGCTAAGCAACGTAGAGATAAACCTAAACCTGCTGCACATCGGGTATGCATCCTTTCTATATTATCTTATGCAAGGTTTAAAATAAGTTATTGTTTTTCAAAAACTTACCCCTTCAATTTTTAATAACTAGGGATTCTTGGCTCGTGCTAAAGGGATACCTGCTCTGGAATTGTATAGACTCGCTCAGAAAAAGCAACGGAAACTTGTATTATGTGGACATTCACTTGGTGGAGCTGTAAGTCTTATTGATAGTAGCAACATCTGGCTTCTCCTTATTGACTCTTCATTTTATATTTGTATTCTAATTTACCTAGGTAGCTGCGTTAGCTACGCTCGCCATATTGAGGGTTGTTGCTGCCTCTTCTACAAAGAAAGGAAATGAAAATATTCATGTCAAATGTATTACCTTTTCTCAGCCTCCTGTTGGGAATGCTGCATTGCGAGAGTATGTTTTAGGAGTACTAGTGAAACATACGGCTGTGTTTAGCCAGAGCGTTCTCATTTTTTTCTCCACTTTTGTTTGTTATGCAGTTACGTACATGAAAAAGGGTGGCACCATTATTTCAAGAGCTACTGTATACCTGAAGATCTGGTCCCTAGAATACTATCTCCTGCATACTTTCATCACTACAATGAGCAAAGAATATCAATGGCCGGAGAGACATCAGAGGCGGAAAAGGCAAAAGGTAAAGAACAGGAGCAGTTAGTCATCGGTGTTGGTCCTGTTCAGAACTCATTCTGGAGGCTTTCAAGACTTGTTCCCCTTGAGGCTGTTAAAAAACAACTGGATAGGTATAGAGGAAAGAAAATGGATCCTGCAGAGAGTTCTACTGCAAGTGAATCTGTAGTGTCAACTCCTATTGAGGACGTACTTATGGAACCACAGTCTCTTGAAATTGAAGAGGGTGGGGATGGTATATCTCTCAAGCCGTTGCCAGATAGTGGTAACGGGCAAACAGTTAATGGGAAGAGTGAAGGAAAGACCGATTCATCCAATGGGTTTGGAAATAGTTGGCGCAGGGTTCCGTCTTTACCTTCTTACGTGCCATTTGGTGAGGTAGATGTTACAACTTATACATAAATGTGTTAAGCTTTAGGAATACTATAGTCTTCAATCTACTTTAATTTGATGCTATTTTTTGTTTTCAGTAGAATCGTGGTTCCTTCAAAACAGATTACTAAGTTTATTCTGCGTTTATCACAGCTATATCTCTTGGGAACTGCATCTGTGGAATCACTTTCAGAAGGAGAGTACTCTAAATTGACATCGGTACGACCTTCCTCTGCTTATTAGTATGTTAATAAGTGTTTATTAATCTCAATTTGTGAACGTATCCAAACAGTTAAGGCATACTAGAACCAAGTAGGTCTGATTTTGGAGTTCTCTTACTAACATTAGGTGGTTAGTAAGAGATGCCATTTGCACTCTTATCTTTACATTTAGTTTGTGGTTGAGGACTTTGAGTTTCTCTTATTTGGTTGCATTTTTCTGGCAAAGATATTATCAGGTCAGATCTGTGATTACCGAGCTGAGGGAACGTCTTCAGTCACATTCTATGAAATCCTATAGGTCTCGCTTCCAGAGGTGATAGTTACTCCTGGATTCATACATAGGCTGGTGTCTTTAGCTTTGGTATACTTATTCACTGACATGCCTTTTCTCCATGCTGTTAGGATACATGATCTCTGCATGGATATTGATGGATTCTTCGGAGTGGATCAACAGAAACAGTTTCCACATTTACAACAGTGGCTTGGACTTGCTGTTGGTGGTAGTGTAGAAATTGGGCATATAGTTGAATCACCGGTCATTAAAGCCGCCACTTCTGTGGCTCCTCTTGGCTGGAATGGCGTTCCTGGTGATAAGAACGCAGAACCTCTAAAAGTTGATATCAGTGGATATGGGTTGCATTTGTGCTCATTTGTTCATGCACAAGTGAACGGCAACTGGTATAATCTATTATCACTTTTTTCTCCTCTTCTATTTGATTATGACAAGTTTGTGTGGTTCAGTTATTAAATATAAGTAACTACTCTGTTTAGGTGCTCAACTTCTGTGGAATCCTTCCCTTCAACACCTGCCTATTCGTCAGATAATGTAGAACAGACTGAGCTACAGAAAATTAGAGTGACCATTGGAGCTCCTCTGAAACGACCACCAAGCAATCAGATAGTTGAGGATCCTTTGGTTCCTATGTTCTCGTCTGTTGATTCAAACACCGGTTTGGTGAAGGAAGGAATCAGTTTAGGATTTTTTCAAGAGGACAAGTTTGTTCGTCCCGAAGGTTTGGAGGATTTGTATATATTCTGTACTAGTGATTTCGCTACTGTAGCTAAGGAGGTTGAGGTCAGAACACGGAGGGTGCGGTTACTTGGACTTGAGGTACTGTTTCATTTGAATAACATGTCATGTTCTCATATATTGCGTGTACTAATCATGATATTTGTCTGCGTAGGGTGCTGGTAAAACCTCTCTGTTCCGGGCGATACTAGGCCAAAGCATGCTGAGTTCGATGACCCATGTGGAGAATCTGCAGATACAATCCGATGTTCAAGATTGTATTGTTGGTGGTGTTTGCTACTCCGACACAGTGGGTGTTAACCTACAGGAGCTGCAGTTAGAGGCTTCTCGCTTTAGAGAAGAACTATGGAAAGGAGTTCGCAACTTAAGTAAAAAGATAGATTTAATTATTCTTGTGCACAATCTGTCCCACAGAATACCACGTTACCAGAACTCAACAACACAACAGCAGCAGCCAGCACTTACTCTTCTGTTAGACGAAGTGAAATCTCTCGGCATCCCTTGGGTCCTGGCCATTACAAACAAGTTCTCAGTCAGTGCTCATCAGCAGAAAACCATGATAGAAGCTGTTCTTCAGGCATATCAAGCGTCACCAAACACGACCGGGATTGTCAACTCTATCCCTTATGTTATTTCTGTGTCCGGGAGCTCCTCGTTGCCTTGGGCAGCTGTCAATGCTGGTAATGAAGGATCATTAGGCGCTCAGAAGCTGATATTCGCTCCACTCGACCTTGTCAAAAAGCCTTTCCAGAGAAAAGACACTGTTTTCCCAGTGGATGGTGTGAATTCCCTTTGTCAGCTTGTCCACCGCGTCCTTCAAACTCAAGAAGAAGATTGCTTTCAGGTACCTTTACTCTCCTGGGCTTCATATAACTCGCCATAGGGAGGTTAATCTTGGTTCAACCATTCGTTGCAAGTAATCTTGTTGATGTCAATGTAATAAAATTCAAGCCGCTTCATTGTTTATATCTCTCCATTTCAGGAACTTGCTAGAGAGAGACTGTTGGTGGAACTAGCCAGAAGCCGTGCCGTAGATGGTTCACAGGCCAAGTCATCATCGATGTCAGCAGCAGCTGTGGGTGCTTCACTTGGAGCAGGTCTTGGCCTTGTCTTAGCAGTTGTAATGGGTGCGGGTTCTGCATTACGAAAGCCTTGATTGTACCCAACAAACCATTGAATCTATTATCAATATACATTTAATATATGTACATATAGTTCCACTAGAACTGGATATTAAATTCATGATTTCACCATTTTCACTGATTCAGTGAGGCCATTCGCTCTAATCTTGACAGAACCCAATGCGTAAAAGCGTAAACCCAAAACAGATTGCAAGTTCGAACCGATAAATATAACCTTGATAATGTTTTCTTCCAAAGTATACAATCTTTATAATCATTATAAACATTTTGGGATACAATTTTTTTGTTCCACCAAGTAGGGTTCATAGATTACATAACGATGTAATTGAGTCTGTACATAAAACCTTGAAGCTGCTTTAGTTGTTTGCTTTGCCCCAACTTCTTGGGAAAGGAACTGCGTCTTTGATATCAGGAAGTCCTGTGGCAAACAGAAGCATATGCTCCATCCTTAAACTTATTCCTGAATGCTTCACTGTCCCATGCCTCCTTAAATCTAAGTACCACTCATACTTCTCCTTTGTTGTCATTCCAAATTTACTGATCCTCGCTTCCATAATCTCAAACCGTTCTTCGTTTTGGCTCCCAGTGATCACAACACCAACCTGCAAAAAGAAAATTGAAGAGTCTTGTACCGTCTAATTTTAGCGATCAAAGTTTGGTTTGCTTCTCTTCTCTCACCTTTGGTACAACCAGATCAAATGCAGCTACAGTCTTCTTATCGTCATTCAACCGTGTGTAAAAAGGTTTAACCTCTTTCGGGTAGCTATGTATAATTACAGAACCCTTGTAGATCTCATCAGTTAGGTAACTGCAACATAAGACGGTGAACACCAAAAATTTCAGAGGCAGATCATGAAACAAAGACTTAACAGCAATCCTCATAAGCAAGAGAGTATACCTGAGATGCTCCTCTGTTAAAGCAACTCCCCACTCAGGCTTGGTTTCGAATGTTCTAGTGGTTGCCTGTTTGTAGAGAACGAGATCATTATGATATAGCAACACAATCAGTACACAGTAAACTATATGTGATTTGAAGGTGTTTCACCTTTTGCAGAAGACTAATCGCTTCAGTATAAGAGAACCTTAAAATAGAACTGGAAGCTGTTGCTTCAAGACGTGTGGTGATGGTCTTGTCACTTCTTTTAGATATAAATTTCATGTCTTCATGACGATTTTCCAGAATATATTTGCAGAGGAACTTGAAGAACTCATCAGCACAATCCATAGCATCCTGTAACATCCAAAAGATACAAGTTACCATTTGTCCAATAATAATTGAGAAATCAATGTTATCTTACATCTAATTCGGAGAAAGCTATCTCAGTCTCCACATTCCACATCTCAGCCAAATGCCTTGTATTATCGATTTTATCAGCTATGAATCTCGGTCCAAAGGTATAGACTTTTCCAAGTGCAGAAGCATAGCTCTCAAGATGAAACCTCCCAGAAACAGTCAGATAAGCCTCACAACCAAAGAAATCTTTTGAGAAATCAATCTTCTCAGGTTTGATCAGAGTTGCTGCTGCTGCCTTTGGTCTTTGTTTCATCTCAAGCTGAGATGCAAGATCGCTCGTTTTCTTCAAGTCGTGTACGGCAGCAACCACAGCTTCTCTGTTGCTGTCAGATCTTTTAAGGTGATCAATTAGCCTAGTCTTCTCCTTTACTGCTTCCTTTACTGTGTCAATGCTGAATCCATCTTTTTCATTGGCATGATTCTTCTCGCCTTTATCATCAGTTTCACTTAAAAGAGTAGTGACTCTAAACATCTCGCCAATACCAGTGGTTGTGATAACTGGTACTTGAACATACTGAAATCCATTGTTTTGAAGGAATGTGTGGCTCGCTAAGGTTAGCGCACTGTGGACTCGAGTCACCGACCCAACCTTCACCAACAACAGAACATATTCTATATCAGCTAAGAAGAAGACAAAACAAGAAGAAGACAAAACAATCTTTCTGAAAGATTCACTATGACCTCAATAAAAAGTTGAAATATAGGTTTACCGTAGTTGTGCGGGGCCTGAAATGAGAGAAGTCTCTAAGCATATGCAGAGGAAGCTGTTTCTTGGACAGTGGATACTTGTCCGGATCAACAGTTCCTACATGAAGAAGCTTCTCTGCTTCAAGCTCAAGTAAGTGTTTTGCAGAAGCAGCCAATGGTTGTCTTAACACACCTTCTGCTACAATACATGTCCCTAGAGCCATAAGCTGAGTTGCTGGAACAGTCGACAATGCAGAATCAACAATAACCTGAGAAAGACAAAAAAAAAAAAACTCTCATTGGCATTTCATCGAACACCTTATGTGCAAAAACTTTACTTATATCAAACTTTACATGGAGAGTGGAAACGGAGGAGCCATCACTGATCTGGAAGTGTATAATATACTCCGGTGGTGACGTGGCATTCTGACCGGCGGCGAGATCATGTTTATCGAAGATCGGGTAAGTCTTTCCACCGCCGCTCAAGACATCGAAAAGTTTTCTGAAAATATTCATCCTCGAGTTGATGATCTCCGTGCAGCTTACGCTGGGCGTCGGAGAAGCCTGATGACTCCCACCGCTCGACGGCGGAGGGACAAAAATTTCCGGCGGAGGCGGAGGCGGCGATAAAGAGTCTTTCTTTACAGCTCTAGAAGACTTCACCCATCCACCGATGACGACCCTTCTCCCGACCAATCCTGCTCCGCCGTCGCTTCGTCCGAGGAGAGTCTTTAACTCGACTCGGTTCGAATACTTTGACAAGGGAATGGGATTCGGAGAGGCATCTTCGTGATGCTCTTTCTGATGGGTTTTCACGTGAGATTCCATTTGTTTGTTGGAAGAAACTGAGAAGAGGATTTGAATTGGAAAAACCAAAGGCGAAGAAGAGATTATATATAAACATGATTGCTTGACGATAGATTAGAGGAAGATTAGATTGTTGGAAGAGGGAAAAGGATTGCTTGATTTTCTCTTGCGGAGAGAAAGAGAGAAGGAGAAGACAAAGGTTTGGTCTTCTTCAAGGAATATTTAGATTCGCGGGAAATGCTTGAGAAGATGTTAATTTTTAAACATAAATCTGTTTATATAATAAAAAAAATTAAGGCCCAAATGGCCCAATAAGTACCCATTTAGATTGCAGTTCCGGCGCTTAATATAATAGGAGGTGCATAAATATACCGATAACAAATCCTATTTATTAATAATTTACACTAAGAACAGATTTTCATTCACTTCTAAATGCTATAATAAAATAATAAGATACTATAATCATTTTTTTTATTTTTTTCTTTAAAATAAAAACTGCTATTTTTCTCTAAATATTAAGGTAAAAATAATATTTCTCTATAATAGTTATACTCTTTTTTTTTTTTTTTTTTTTTTTTTAAAACCATCGGCGGAAAAAATTTTTGAAAACATATTATTAAAGGATTTTCTCCCCGGCACGAGTCCTTTCTATTTTTGATGAATTCGTTGTAACAAGTTTTTTCCCCGCCACATATTGCCTCTCCTGAAAAACAAGATTATAGATCACATTATGGAGAATCAAATGAGATATAAAAACAGAAAAAGAAAAAGAAAAGAGTGAGNTAACACCTATAATAGTTATACTCTTTATCTTCAAAATAATCCTTTAACTGTTAGACATTTATAATTATAACCAAACCAATTTTTTTTTAAATACAGTTTTTATAAATAGAATCCTACTTTTTATTTATGTAATAGTTTTCTAAGAAAAATTTAATTTAGACAAAGTCATAATTGTATATAAAAATTTGTAAAAGTTAAAAGTAAAAGATTTAATTATCAAATTTCATAAATAAAATGTGTTTCTTGTAAAATTTAAATAAATTTTTAAGAATATTACTTTTAGATAAAAACAGAAAATATATTAAAAGAAATGTATTTTTATTTTATAATTGTTCTATTTTAGAAATAAATATAGGAAAATGTATTGGATATAGTGTAAGAGATATAAATTTATATTTATTTTAGAATCTAATCTAAATTTCCTTTTGTCAGATGGTTGATCTCATTTTTTCCTTAGGGTGACTTTAGTTTTGACAATAATTACTAGACGCCTGGTTGTTTCGATTGTAAGTAGGTACGATCTTGTCAGTAAGCAGTTGAAAGACAAAAAAAAGAGAGTATTAGTGGGGACGGGTCACATGTAAATTGCAATGATGGTTACCACGAGGCTACATAACCTAAAGCCGAAAAATCACACATTATTAGAGCATCCAGGTGTTATCCATTGTGGAGTTCTTAACTTTTTTTTTTTTTTTTTTTTTTGATTTTTTTTTCGAATTTAAAAAAAATAAAAAAAATTAAAAAAAAAATATCAACCAATCGCGTGCCGCCACGTGTCGCAAATATTGTAAAGATTAATCTTTATTTAGAGATTTTAAAGATCGAATCCTTAAGTTTTGGTGGAATCCACTAATTATTTAATTATTTTTTCGCTAAGGATTCCCCTTAAGGACCCTGCGTTGGAAATGCTCTTAGATACTCAACTTTTTGATAAAAAATAGTATTCTCTTCAACTTAACGTAGACTTGAGGTCTAGAACTTGCAGACGAAAGCAACATATTTAATTCATACCCGCTTGAATATAAATATGTTTACAATACACTAAATAACCTCTATAGACTATATATAGCCTATAGGCTTCTCATAGGGTAAGTAGTGAGGAATCTCTAAAATCATGATTAACTGTGTGTTCTTAGGGTGAAGTTCTTACCGTAATTTAAGAATTAATTTTTAATTTAACAAAAAAAAAGTTTAAAACCGATTCTTAAATAAAAGTTATGGTCTAAGTAATGGAGAGGTTGTGTAAGTAGTGAGGAATCTCTAAGGCACTAAACGTCCAAGAAAATCTACCAACTATAAAACTTCAAAGTTCAATGAAATATATTGAATAAGTGTGTGACATGAGGTGCTTCATGAGTAGTAGTAAGAAAAGTTATTTTATCATCTCTGAAACTCAAATATATTCTCTATTATTAGGCATCAGTTTAAGTTAGATCTATTCTAAACTTGTTTAGTACTATAATACTATGAGATGGAAATGGAATATTTTCTAATCTCCCCTACTCACACATAGGCCTTAATGATGCTCATAATCATTGCTTCTTTCAATGATTAAAAGCTCTTTTGATTCCAAGCTTTACACATCATCGATCATCACTCACTCACTTCTATTTATAAATCCACGTTCAAGAACTTGCATATTCAGAAACCCAAAACTCAAATACTTAAGAAAAAGGAAGCAAATATGGTAAGAAGAAACGCAGTTCATGCCACTTCAAGCCTCCCGTCTAGGCTTTGGTGGCCTCAGCAACGGAGGAAAGGAAAACGAGCCGTCGTGCGATTAGGAAACCGGCGACGAGGGTTCTTGGTGGGACAACCGCGGACGGTGGTGCAGAGATGGAGGATGAACATCGGAAAGCCGATGAAAATGATGAGAAATATCATTTTGGGAATGATTTCAAATGGTGGAAATGTTAAGTTCTTAGATGCTTATCTTTGGTCTTTACCTATTTTGCGTCCTCAGTTGTTTCCACTATGCTGAATCGCTGATCATTTGTTATACCAAATTCTAACTGTGAAGCTGTAATATTTTCTTGTTTTCTCTTTTACTCCCACTTTTTTTATTAATCTAAATAATTGTCTTTATAATAAAGTTTTTTATTTTGGCCATGTGAATATCATATAAATATGAAAAGGTAAAATAAAGTTTTTATTTCATGCTAGGATTTTTCTTTGTCCAATTGGTGCAAGCTTCGAGCACTCCCAACGAGAGCATGATTAATCTCAGATTCTTAGGGTGGAGTTCTTAGCGCAATTTAAGAACCGGTTCTTAAATTACGCTAAGAACCCCACCCTAAAAATCCGGGGTTAATCATGGTTTGAAAGTATTACTCCAATCAGTCTTAAAAAACTTTGGGTTGAGTTCTCCGTAGAATTAATAACTCATAATTAAATACTAATATTAATATATACATACATACACATATTAGTAATTCTAACAGGTAGATACTCCCATTGGGGGTGATCTTATGAAAATAGATTTATTTGCAGACAATCATTGTCTCTTTGAGTCTTACACTAACTTCTTTTTTAGTTTCAAACATGCGACTTCTACTTTACACATGCAAGCGTGATATATGTCTGAAAAGTTTCTCAAGTCCATTTAAAAACCGAAGCAAATCATGATTTTCAAGTAAACGCATTACAAAACTTTAATAACAAAAGGTAGAAAACTAGTTACACGGAGGAAAATTGGCAGAACATTTTCCAGGTAACCGGAGAGAGAGAGTGCGGTCAACGCCAAAGATAGGTGGTCCCTTGGAAAGAGCACATAGACAAGGTTGACCAAGCCTCTTGATTGCAGCGCAACATAGCTCGTTCGGCGATAATGTGCTAAACGGCGCCACTGATGGTCTACACGGCACTAGTTGAATCAAAGCCGACAAAAATGTTCGACCACATGGGTGTGCCGTAGCCTCTTCAACCAGGCCTGACTCGACCAAAACCATAAGCAATATCACTACATGAACGTGTGAGTTTTTCATTTCAGTAACTTCTTGTTTAGAATAAGGTTTGAAATGGTGAGGGCTCATTTATAAGTTGTACGTATAAGGAGAATGATCGCATGCATGAATAACCTAATGGAGTTGGATTAGATAGATCATGAAACTTGAGGTTTAATGTTTGCAGGCTCACATTTTCAATACAGTTATTGCTTTTCAATAGAGCAACCAATCAATAAGAGCACGTGGGTTTTACTTTTTATGAATGCAAGTTCGTTAAATGTGGATATTTACGTTAATCCTTTATGTCCTAACCACCATCTAAAGCATGATTGAAGACATGATGGAGTTAGAATCTAGAGAGTTGATGCGGTAGTATAATGGATGAGCCTAGCCTACATGGCTACACGTCCCACATTGACCAGATCTGGCTCGATCAAAACTGTAAAAAGCAGAGTAATTTCTTTGTAAGAACCTGAGATTCTTTTCATTACATTCATCTCACTGATATAATAAATATGATTATTAAAAGAGCAACGAGAATGATTGCATGAGTTTTGATTAGATGGATCATTTAACATATGCTTAATGTTTGTAGGGTCACATTTTCTATTCAATTAGTTTAGACTTTAAAACTATCTGGATCCTACTCTATATACATCATTCACTAGTACAGCTTCAATATACTACTATATACTCTAGTCTCGTTTATATGTTCATCTAAGTCATGGGTCTTAATCATCATACTAAACTAAATACCTTACCATCCAGGTGTTGATGACCTGGTGGCATGCTCAGCTGTGCCGTGCGACTCTGTTCTAAGCTATGTAATCTATATTATTAAAAGTGGTATTGTTACCACGCTGACTAGAAGACAACCAATAAAAACCAAAACATCTTAGTGTCTCACCAGCTTAAACTGATCACAACATTAAACTTAATAATCCCTCTTAATCACCAACATCCTCAGGGAAAAAAATAGTTAAGAAGGTGGTTGAGACAAGTGATAAATGATTAAAACTCTCATAACTGGACTAAGTTTTGCGTTACTGTTTCATTGACACACCTAGTAAATTCAGACAGTGACTTCCGAATCCCAAGCTGGAGACAGACTTGTACTTCAGCAGGTTCAGGGATTTAGAATGACAAAGTCATTAGGAGATCATTTTACTAAAAATAAAGCAACCAGATATTCTGTGAAGGTGGTGAAATGATTGTTCTATGACCACTTATTTGGCTATATATAGGATAATATCTGTTAAGACAATAGACACCAAGAAAAAAAATACAATAAAGAAGAACATTCATCACCTCATCAATCACTTCAACCAAATATGGACCATTCCTTCAACATCTTTTTTTCCAAAACCAAACCAGATCTTGTTTCTTTTTCCATCTAACTCCTCCCCTCAGGAACATAAGAATGCAATACAGAAACAAAAAAATGGAATGAGGAGAGAAAAGAGTTAAAGCATTTTGACTTTGAATCAAGCTTTGAGACCAAAAAAAGAACAATACAAGAATTTGATGAGAACATCTGTCTAATCTTTGTGGTGGGTATAGTATATAACAACATTTCTTTTAAAAAAAAGAAGCTCTCCGGGCTAAATAACGTTTCTCCCAAGAGTTTGATCTACTTGATGCAATGACAACACAGAAGATTGAACCTGCAATAATAAGCCATTGTAAGTTAGACACATTAGCTTGTCTACATTCAATAAATCTGATCAATTCCAAACACTTTCAAAACCCATCAAAGAACACAACAACAAACTAACTCCACACTGAAAAAACCTCAAAATCTTGTAACTATACAACTATATAATCATCATTCAAGCTATAACACATCCCAATACGAGACACAAGCAAAGACTCAGACTTTAATCGACAATCTCCGACCCTACTCCTTAATTTACTGCAAAATGGAGTAATGTAATCGACAATCTCCGTCTCAGACAATATAGAGTGGAGTTGGAGATGCTCTTACCTCATTTTCACGGCGAACCGCAACGCAATCTCTAGGCGTCTCGAACAAAGACAAAGAGTACTGTTTGCGAACAACACCAACATCGAAGTATATAAGACCAGAGCTCGGCACATCGACTCGAATCCCTTTAACCGGAAACCACAGAAACAGCTCCTGAGCCGATATTCCCGACAAATCACCGATGTTAGCAGAACCTATCCTCCCTGTGATATTCGTGTCGTAACGAAGCTCCGTCTCGTACTTAGCATCGCAAGACTGATTCAAGTAAACGGAGAACCTTCCCGTTTCGCCGTCGAAGGTGAATTCCGTTACGCCTTTAGGGAATATCCCTGAAGGTAATCCGTTCTCCTGGAGGATCTCGTATATAGTCTCGTTCTCCGCGATCGAGATCCCGGCGGCGATGACGAAACAAAGAATCGAGATTTGAAGAATACGAATCATAGCTTTGGATTTTTTTTTTTTTTTTTTTGTTGGTGATCTGTTTGTTCGTTATCAGAGAGGGATTATTAAACTAATGGGTTTAAGCAGAGGAGGGAGAAGAAGAAGAAGAAGACGACATTTTGATGACAGCTTGAAACAGAGTGGATCAAGTTATTTTGTCTAATTATTGATTGGGAGGTAGTGATCCTCTGCTTCTCATGCCATTGATAGGTCAACGAATGAGTGAGAGCCACGTGGGTTATAGTTAAATGTGGGTAGTTTCGTTTTAAGCGTTTGTCCTAACGCGTCTCGTAGAGGAAAAGTAGGTGGACCTTATCACATGGGAACAGAAGAAGGCATGGGTATGGAGACTTTAGAGAGATGCAACAAAGTCCGAATGTTAGTTTAGGTTTATGTGTCTTAAAAGCCTCATAACACATGCGACAATGAAATGCTTTTATGTAAATGACTTTATTATGTGTTTTTTTTTTAACTTCAAATAAAATTTTTGAGTATTTTGTGTTGAACAAATTGTACTGAATGATCTTTTGTAAAAGTGAAGATAGATAGATACATCACGATCAGTCCGATCAGAGTATAGTCAAAGTATTTCAATTTAGCTTTCCTGTTTTACTCATAGTCCTTTAAGATCGCAATGACACTGGCATAGTCAAAGTTTTTTTTTTTTTAATAACTATTACACATAAAATAATAAAAATACAACTAAATGCAAATTTAAAATAAAATATAATAGAATTAAAACTTGAAGATTTTTTTTCTGAATCTTCTTGATACAATCTCTACCTAAGTAAGAAAAATAATATTGCTTTTAGCAAAGAAAACACCTTGAGGAAATCTAAATCTATTCTAATCTACCTCTATATTTACTTGTAAATTTTATTATAGAAAAAAATCTATTCTTATTCATTTCTATTTAGTCATATGAACTAAGGATTGCTTTCTTTTTTAGGTTCTATATTATATGAGGAAGCAAAATTCACTGGAAATAGTCACTTGGATAATGCCACTTGAACCGGTTTGTCAAATTAAGTTTTAACTCTCCTTATGATATTGGGTCTGTAAATATATAAATGGGCTTTAGAACTAGGCCCATTTTAAACTAAGCGTTTTCACCCTCACTTACCCATAAACACAAAAAAAAGTTTTCAGCAACGACGAAGATTGAGGAACGACGACGACGATGGCGACGAATCTCCTGAAACTCTCCTCTCAAATCCGCCGCCTCTCTCCATTCACCAGATCCCTAACCATCCGCACCTCCGCCACATCCACCCCCTCATCGGGATCGAAGAAAGTCTCCGATCGAATCGTCAAGCTCTCCGCGATCGATGCCGACGGAGACAAGAAGGACATCATCGGCCTCTCCGGCCAGACTCTCCTCCGAGCGCTCACCCACACCGGACTGATCGATCCGTTGTCTCACAGGTTGGAGGATATCGACGCTTGCTCGGCGGAGTGCGAGGTCCAGATCGCAGAGGAATGGCTCGAGAAGCTTCCCCCGCGCACCTACGACGAGGAGTACGTGCTCAAGCGTAACTCGAGATCCCGTGTCTTGAACAAGCACTCGCGTCTCGGGTGTCAAGTTGTGTTGACGCAGGAGCTTCAAGGTATGGTTGTTGCTGTCCCTGAAGCTAAGCCTTGGGATATCCCCTAAGTCTAAAGCTTTTCTGTGAGTCTTTCTCTATTGTTGTTTTTTTTTGCGTTCTGGTAATAATTGGCTTTGGAAATTTCAGTACTTTGCAGATGATTTCGAATCTGTAATCACCCTTTTACTCCTTGAACTTTTGTTTGTAATGTGGTGAAGAACTTAGCTTGTTTAAACGATTCCCTACTTCATGTATGGGTTGCATTTCTATTGAAAGTTGCTTTCTTGGTTTCATTTTCATTGATTCTTCTTCCATAGTTCCCATTAGATAGTTTCCCTCTCTGTGGATATTGCTTTCTGCTTCTAGACATTGTGCTGTTATATCTAAAGGACTTAGAAAGTTCAGGAGCCTAATGAACACATTGTATTAATGTTCTGGTGGTCTTAGGCTCAGTTCACCAAGTAGTCTAAGCATAATTAGCATATGTTATGAGAAGAGAGCATAGAGAATGTTGTGCCTCGTCAGAGCACAGAGAATGTTGTGCCACCTACCACCCCTTTACAGCCCCTATAATCAACGTTCTCAGCTTAGTATGCTTTACAGTGGAGTTTGGCATATCACTATGGTTAAACTAGCTCTGCGTCTTTGGTGCGGCTTAAATAACATTATAATCTGCCTGAGCTTTAGAATCATAGATTCTGCTTTTAAGGAAAGGAATAAGGTAGAATGAATATGGCATCTTTATACCGATGGTTTGGGAGAATTGTTTCGAGACTTGCAAACTCTGTTATAGATTAGTGGTTTTGTTGTCTAGACGACGTTGAAATTATGTGTTTTGTTATTAACTGGACTTAGGGCATCATTCTCTCCGGTCTTTTAACCGGGATTTTTAACTTATGATTTGATATAATTTTTTTTTTACACTTTTCGGCTAAAAGACGATTCTAGACAAATTATGAGTTAAGACGTCTTTTAATGTCTCTTAACTACGACCTAAGACCGGGGATAATGATGGTTTTAGGTTGTAGTTAAGAGACGTTAAGAGACGATTACCAGAGTACTAGTTGACAATTTGTTTTTTAGTTTTCAAATTTATTACTTGGAGCTAAAAGTTTTAACTTCACAAGATCATGATTATCATCAAGTCTCTCTTGGGCCAGATTCGTGTGTCGCTAGTAAGTACGGCCTGAATTGAAAATTAGTACAGTCCAAAATCGAACAAGTTTTATGCAATTGAATTTAAATCGTGGAACCAATCTCTTTATAAGTTTTCAATTTGCGGTGAAACCACTCTTTATGTGAATGAATCACATACGTGGAGATTTATTTAAAATATGACTGAATATATACAAAATATTATAAGGTCACATACATGATACGATACAGCATGATATAAACCTTTGTTTTGTTAACTACGATTTTCAGTAATTACCTATTGAGCAGTGATTAGGACCTGACTCTTTTAAAAGTAATCTTTTATTGTTTTAGTTGTCTCTTCTATCTTTGAAACAGCGTGGTACATTAAGTTGACTAAAACAAATAAATAAGTAAAATATATATATACAAACTCACATAAATCACATCTTATATAAGATAATATAGATGGAACAAACATTTTCAAACTGATATGCATTTGAATGAAACTCTGTTTCTATATCCATGCATAGATTGTGAGCTTCTCTTAAAGATATAACCTGAAATCTATCCTAACTGTTTGAAGGTCATGATGATGATATTAAAGAGAGAGTGTACATTCCCTGTGAATCTATCTATAGATAGTCTTGTGTATCTTTGAAGGACAAAAAAAAAAAAACTATTTTAAGACCAGTTCAACAGAAAACTGGTGTAGACCACGATCACACAGTTGTAATGAAATTTTCTAAAATGGCAACCACTCCTTTTTCTTTAAGAACCAGTCCTTCTTTCCTTCTCTAAACCCTACCTAATCTTTTCTCTATAAACTCATCTTCTAACTTTTGTTCTCATTCATCCTCTCTTCAAAGCTTTCTATAACTAATAGACTCAAATAAGAGATGGATCAAGCAGAGCTTTCCCGGATATTCCAAATGTTCGACAGAAACGGTGACGGCAAAATCACAAAGCAAGAGCTGAATGATTCATTGGAGAATCTTGGAATCTACATTCCCGACAAAGACCTGGTGCAGATGATCGAGAAGATTGATCTCAACGGTGATGGGTACGTGGACATAGAAGAGTTTGGAGGGTTGTACCAGTCGATCATGGAGGATAGAGACGAGGAGGAAGACATAAGAGAGGCTTTCAACGTGTTTGATCAGAACCGAGACGGGTTCATCACGGTTGAAGAGCTGAGATCTGTTTTGTCTTCCTTGGGGCTCAAACAAGGAAGAACCCTAGAGGATTGTAAGAGGATGATAAGTAAAGTTGACGTTGATGGAGATGGGATGGTGAATTTTAAGGAATTTAAGCAAATGATGAAAGGTGGTGGATTTGCTGCCTTAGAATCAAGCTTGTAAAGGCAACAAACAAAACCCATTTTCGGGTTTAGGGTTTGAGACTCAAAACCATTGTTTTTTTTTTCCTCGGAATGATTAGGGCAAAAACTCGAAAGAGAACTAACAAAATGGATTTGCAAAGAAAAAAAGGCTCAAGAAGCTTTGTTTTGAATGCTTCTCCACAAAATATTGTTGATGAATTTGCTTTTGTGGGATTTTGAAAACACACATATATAACCAACCATGTAATTCCACGGATCTTACGTTCTGCTATTTTGTTTTTGATTTTGAGGACTTCAAATTGTTGAGGATTCTTTTATTATTTTGTAATATATGGTTTGTGAATTGTGATGCACGTCACTTATTAATTACTAACTTTTACGTTTATATCATGCCATGCATGCATACAACATAATTTGAACATTTAGTCAGTAAGATATAAACTACATGATGTTTTTGACTTCTAATCTGAAAAGTAGAACAAAGGGAAAAGAAACGAAGAAGAAGCTACAAACTACATGATGTTTTTAACTTGTAACCTGAAGTCAAAACAAACACAAAAACTTGTAAACTCCATGCCGTTTCTTACTTGTTGAAAGCCAACGGATGTAGTTCACGTGCTCCACCCAACAACAAGTCAAGTCATCATCAAACCGTACAAAGAAACAGAGAGGTCTTCGACTTTGTTTCTATTGTCGTCTTCTTCCTCAACACTTCCCTTTCTTTCCAACTCACTAAACTAACTTCAGTTTCACAGATCAACACTTCATCTGTCCAAGTATCCCTGTCTGAAGTTCCCTAATCGTCCATCCAAGTAAGTGCTTCAATTGAATTCAATTCCCCTTTCTTATTATTCAAATCTTTTATTGAAATGTTTGTATGGTTTTTAAGCTCCCTTTTGTCTATATTGCTTCTTTCTATGGATTAATCTGATCGATTCCTACACAGTAGCGGTCCTGAGGGGAAGCAGGACAAACATTGGCTTCCGGTCATTAAATATATTAATAATTTTTGGTATTATATTTTGTTAAGTATCTTTGGCTTCTGGTCTTTCAAAACTCAAGACCGGCACTGTTCCTACGTGGATGAACCCACTTAGGTGTGAAATTCAGAGTTTGATCAAAAGTCGATGAAACTGCTACTCTCTTCCTACTTAATTAGGGTTTATAAATACATATTGTTTAGGGTTTATGTTCTGCCGAATTTGATAATTTGGGAACCATAAATATTTATTAAGAATTTTAACTAAAAAAAAAAATATTCATAATTTTTTAATATATTTAGGACTAAAATGTTACATCTTTTATCTTGAATTGAGATGTTTGTGTTATGTGACAGTGGAAGGGAACCTTTTACGTGGAGAAGATGCAGTAGAGATGATGGAGAATAAAGTCACAGAAGAAGAAGCTTCGTCTTCAGTGGTGGAGCCTTTCATCGGTATGGAGTTTGAATCAGAAGAAGCTGCAAAGTCTTTCTATAACAGTTACGCCACAGGCACTGGTTTCGTTATGAGAGTGGATGCTTTCAGGAGGTCAATGCGAGATGGAACCGTGGTGTGGCGCAGGCTCGTGTGTAACAAAGAAGGGTTCCGTAGATCAAGACCTAGGAGAAGCGAGAGCAGGAAGCCTAGAGCTATCACAAGAGAAGGGTGTAAGGCTTTGATCGTGGTGAAGAAAGACAAGTCAGGAAAATGGGTTGTCACTAAGTTTGTGAAAGAACATAACCATCCTCTCTTGTCTCTACTTACTAATGGTCGCAGGAGTTCACAGATCTCTCAAACACCTGTACGTTCATACACTTTCCCCGACAAGAGCATAAAGCTTGTTATGTTTTTATGTCTCTGAAAGATCTTTGTACAAAAACAAACATTTTCAGGGGGATGAGAAAGACGCAAAGATAAGGGAGCTTAGGACAGAGCTGAGCCGAGAGAGAAAGCGTTGTGCTGCGTTGCAACAGCAGCTTGATATTGTCCTAAACGTGATGGAAGAACATGTTAATCATCTCTCCATTAATATCAATAATGTTATCCAAAGTGTAAGAGAAATAGAGAGTCCCAACACTTTCACCAAATCCCTAAGCTGAATAAAACAACAAACACATACAACTTCATTTATATTCATAATATTAGAGAATAAGTCTCCCATTTTGATAGGTAGAAATGATCCTTAGTAATTTATCATCAATTGATTTTATGTTGAAAACTTTTTAACTTAATATGATACTAAAGCCCGATTTATATAGTCTGATTCTACATGGATCTGGTCCAATGTTGGCACATCGATCTTTCTTCGAATATTTTGAAACTGACACTCAAATAACCGTCATCTTGAAAAGGCTTATTAAGATAATAAATCTTCCACATTGGTAATTGAAAATAATTCTTAATATTTTATCATCAATTAGTTTTGTGTTGGAAGCTATTCGAACTTACCATGGTATCAAAATCTGATCTATATAGTTCAACTTGATCCTACATCGATTTTGTCCAACTTTGGCACATTGATTTCCCGAATATTTCGAAATTGACAATCAAAAAACTATTATTTTGAGAGGACGTATTAGATACTAAGTTTCTCACTACGGAAAGAGACAATTCAGTTATAACCAATTGGTTTATGTTGTAACCCATCTAACTAACTTAAAGCTCATCTAACTTAAACACATAAGAGCTTAACATCAAGTTCTCTTTGATCTTGCCATCTTTAAATCAAACGAGAGAACCAAAAAAAAAACTCTGTTCTTGGATGAAACTGATTATTCAAATCAAGATTCAGTGCCAGAAAGCATAAAACGCAGTAGAAATATAAACCAAAAGAGCAGAGGAAACCAGCGTCACAAGCGTCGCAACCGCCTGAACCGCCGATTCACTACCGCAAGAAAGCAACCCTAAACGAATCTGAATCACATTAACCATAGACAACATCAAAAACAAACACCCCATCACAGATCCAACAGCAGACGCCATCATTCCCCATCTCAAAACCTTAATATTGATATGAGCTCTGAAAATCTCGTCCACGTCTTTGCTGTTGAGAAGGTTCAACGCAAGCTTGAGACCCTGAGCTACGAGAGAGGAGAATAGGAAGAAGCTGAAGGAGACGACTTCGAAGACAAGTAGCTTCTTCGCCACGTCAGCACTCGCGTCGCAGCTGGATCGCTGCTCGAGGCTGTGTTGCCCTGGAGTCGCTAAGGAGAGGCCTACGAAGACTGCGATGGTGAAGAGGGAGTTCACGTTGACTAGTCCGTCGAGTGCGCTTACGTGGACGCTTGTGGTGGCGATGGAGGAAGCTGCTGGTGACGTCATTATGACGGCGGTCTCGATGTTGGTCGTGGTGTAATCGATTTTTGGCTCAGATCTGCTCGGGGGAAGAAGGTTATTAGAGAAAGGTAGATTGAGTACGTAGAGAGAGAGGGTAAAGCTTACTCTGCCATTGAAGAATCTATTAAGTTCTGCGGAAGCTTTTGCTTTTGCTTTTGGTAAGAGATTAGTTGGAAAAGAGAGATTAGATTGTCTTAAAAGAGAGTTTTATTAGTCAATGAAATGATGCAAATACTTTCTCTGTTTTTTTTCAAATAAACCATATGTTTTGTTTTTTTTGTCCACGTCGGAGTCAACTGAAATTAAGTTGTTTGTTGAAATTGTTTTAAATGTTTTCAGTTAAATATTTTCTTGATTAAATGGAGCTTTGATAAGTTTATAAGGAAATTTTTAATATCATTTTTCAAATTTAACATTAGTAAATGACTATTTTTATAAATATTTTAAATTTGTGATAAAAGTATTAAACTATTTTTTTTAAATATTTAGAAAACATTATAAACTAAATTCACCATTTAATACTAAATCATAATCAATAATCACTTAATTATAATTTCAAATGTTAATATATTTTTGATCGAGGGTATTTTTGAAATCATAAACCCAAAATGTTAATACTAAATATAATCAATAATTATACCCAAAAGTTATGATAATTTTAGCAATTTCTCTAAGTTTAAAATAATATAAATATTTTATGGGTGAATTTATAAGAAAGTTATATTAAAATCCTATTAACTTAAGAGCTTAAGCCTTAAATAATAAAAATAATGTTTTACATATTTCCCATACCGAGTTATTTGAAACTGCACATTTCATTTTAATATTAGGTTAATAATTCCAAATGTTGGGGATATATTTTAGATGTAGTTTCAGAATGGGAGTTTCAACATGCAACTCTTTAACATTCATTGATCGTGGTGGGTTCATTTACAAGCACCTGAAACCAATCACCCTTCCATATGTTTTTGTTTTGAGTGAGTATTCATTCAAGCATATGTGAAAAGATCACCATAACAACCGCCTCGTTCTTCAGGGCTTTAGAGCCATTGACTCAATCCTATAGTTGTGGATCACAGACCAATCTCTAAATCAGCATCTCAAGAGGGATCCTAAGACCAACCACCTGCCCGACAACAGAGAACCATGAAACCAAGTACAACTCAATTGACATCTGACAACCAGCAGAGTTGCTGCTTTGGGAAAGCAGCTTGATCCATTCCTCAGTTCCACAGGGATGTAGCTTGAACCACGGTCTGTTCAAATACGGATGCTCCTGCAATTGATTGTTGCATAGAGAATGAACACCAAGCAATCAAAAAACCATATACTAAACTCTCACACATTGTGTGGTACTGATTCTATGAGGGATACCTCCTGTGTTATAAACGTCCACTTAGATTCCAGCAAAAGACTAACAGAGCTTGAAGGCAAATCTTTTTTGATAACATCCATAGTAAGAGGCTTTCCATCTAACAAAAGCGACAAACAAATATGATTATCTTATAACAAAACAAAAAGAGTAATCCAAATATCTGCAGGGGGTGATGGTGTGACATACCACTAGAGTATCCACGAAAATATAGCATAGGAACCATGTAAGAAGCACTGTAAACGATATGGTAATCATAGTAGTGTGCTTCATCTTCAACGTTTTGTACCTAGCGAGACACCAATCTCAGAGATTCTGCTGTTTCACATACAAAGAAAATGGCTTTTTATGTACCAAGACCGTGTGATCATCTGCTTCTTCCTTTTCAGACCAATCAGCTGTTACATCTACAGACTCCTCTTCAGCACTTTCCTACAACACAAAGGTAATGGTGAGAACTGAGAAGATGAAAGGATTGTTAAAGGTTGTGACTTTTACCTCAAGTGAAGTGAGAATGATGATTTTCTCTAGCGATAAGTAACCTTCCTCCTTCTGATAACACAACAATACGAAGGAATATAAGGAAAAAGTTGGTATCTTGAAGAACATGGAGAGTAGTGTTTGATCGACGTTAAACCTTAAGTAGAGTTCGGTTGATCAGAGAAACCCATGACCAGGGAGGGAACAAAAGGTTATGTCTTTTCCATTTATCGGCGAAAGCTCGAGCAGCTACGGAGAAACCCTCGAGCGTGATTTTGCCATCGTTGACTTCCTCTCCAGCTGAATCCATCCGAGGCGGAGCAAATAAAAACGCTGATCAGCTAACACCGTAGCTTCCGAATCAAAGCAACCAAACCAAACCGAACCAGAAAATATAAACCAGATTTTAATCCAAACCGAACCTTTTCGAAATAAAACCGCCGCTTCCTACTCCATCAACCTCCATCTCCGCCTTCCATTAATTAACCTCCGCACAGCTAACGAAAAAAAAAAAAAAAACTCCGCACTTTCTCACTCTCTGCCGCATCTGTTAGTCTCTGTCTCAACTTTACCCTCTAGAAAAGCTGTGACTTTGAACCTCTTTGATGTTCTTCTCTTTCCTTTGGGGGAAATTCGTATAGGTGCTTAAGATATTAGCTTTCGAGAGATTCTTCTGCTGTTTCATCTCCATGGAACTGGTGAGTTTCTCTTGTTTATTGTAAAGTCTACACCTTTTCTCTGAATTTTTGGGTAATATGAAAGCTCTGTGTGTGTGTGTGTGTGTTTTGCAGACTTGTCTGAGCAAAGGAGATGGCTTTCACTACCCGCCTTGTCATATGCTGAACCTAAGTGGTTTCAGGATCTTGATCGACTGTCCTTTGGATCTTTTAGCAATCACAATCTTCTCTCCTGTTCCATGTGATGTGGGCACTGCATATCCATCTGAAGAAGATGCTCAGAATCCAACTCAAAAGAAGCAGAAACTGAAGAGACAGATGATGGCTCCTAATGATTTGGTGTGCGCAGAGCCGTGGTACAAAACTGTGAAAGCTTTGCATTTGTGGGAAGTTTCTTTAATTGATATTGTTCTCATCTCCAACCCTATGGGATTGCTCGGTTTGCCATTCCTTACTCAAAACCCAAGATTTTGTGCCAAGGTAAAACGTTTTTACAGGAGAGCTTTTAGTTTTGGGTGTTGCCTTGTGCTGAGTTCTTATCTTCTAAGATGTAGATATATATGACTGAAGCAACAGCTAAGATTGGACAGCTTATGATGGAAGATCTTGTCTCTATGCACATGGAGTTCAGACGTTTCCATGGACCTGAGGACTCTAGTTTTCCTTGGTGGACAAAGAATTTAGATTGTGAAGAAGTACCTTCCGTGCTTAAGAATCTTGTCTTCGGCGAGAATGGTGATGATCTAGGCAGTTGGATGCATCTGTACAGGTAATTGTTATTGGCTTTGTCAAGGGTTCCTGGATTCTCAAGTTGATTGATTCATTCGTTTCTTCAGTTTAGATGACACAAAGAGTTGCATGAAGAAGGTTCAAGCTGTAAAGTTTGCAGAAGAAGTTTGTTATAATGGGACATTGATCATTAAGGCCCTAAGTTCAGGTCTAGATATTGGGGCTTGCAATTGGTTGATCAACGGACCTAATGGAAGTCTAAGTTATGTGTCAGACTCCATCTTCGTTTCACATCATGCGAAAAGTTTCGATTTCCATGGTCTCAAAGGAACCGATGTGATGATTTACACTGGTTTCTCATCCCTCCAAACCGCATCACACACGGATAGTGATTATATATCAACAATCAGGTACATTCATATAAGACTCTCTTTCTACATTTATGATTAGAATGTTGTTTGTTTGGGTCTTATAGTCAATGATATGTTTTTTTTGTTTTGACTGCTAACCTGTTTTAGCAGTGACAAGAATGACGAGAGCTTGGCTGCTTCATTACTAGACAATGAAGAAAGCTTAGAAGAGCTAGAGAAACTAGCTTTTGTTTGCTCATGTGCTGCAGAATCTGCGGAAGCTGGTGGCTCAACCTTAATAACGATAACTCGAGTGGGGATAGTTCTGCAGCTCCTAGAGATAATGTCAAACTCTTTTGAGTCCTCTTCCCTGAAGGTTTGCTTTCTTTTTTCTCTTTATTATACACTTTTAATTTCTTGAAAGACATGAAGCACACTCAAAATGGTTCTGTTCTTAGCTCAGTAAGACTAAATTACACTTGCATGGTCTTGCTTAGGTTCCAATCTTTGTAATATCTTCTGTGGCAGAAGAGCTATTGGCATACGCAAACACCATACCAGAGTGGCTGTGCGAGCAACGTCAGGAGAAGGTATATACTTATGTGAATTTTTATTTGAAAGATGAATCCAATAGTAGATTATTTTATACTATGTTTTTGATTGATGTCGCAGTTAATTTCAGGAGAACCATCATTTGGTCATCTTAAATTCATTAAAGACAAGAAGATCCATTTGTTTCCTGCCATTCACTCACCCAACTTAATGTATGTTTCCTAGTATTGGTTTTTCATATTTTTATCTCTATGGTTACTATTCTGATAGGTAGTTTTGGCCTAAATGCAATGTATGCATATATACATGTCATGCTAATTTATAATTGAAAGTATCATCTCGGTTCACCATTAGTCATTGCTTAGTTCATGTACATAAGTAACATAACTGACACGTATTATGCAAACAGAACAAGTTGGCAAGAACCATGCATCGTGTTTGCTCCTCACTGGAGTTTACGGCTTGGCCCTTCTGTCCAACTTCTTCAGCGTTGGCGTGGAGATCCAAGATCATTGCTTGTTCTTGAGGTTGTTAATCTGTTTCTCTCTTCCCTATCTCCATAATGTGAATGTCTTTTCAAGATATCTGATGAGAAATGTGTTGCAGGATGGGATAAGTTCAGGTTTAGGACTTCTCCCCTTCAGACCGATCGCTATGAAGATTCTACAATGTTCTTTTCTTTCCGGAATTAGGTAAGATTTTGCCTGTCTGTATAGCTGTAACTTGCTTGTCAACATTGCTCAGTACTATAAGTTCTTTTGCAGGTTGCAGAAGCTCCCAACACTGTTTTCCTTTTTGCAGCCAACGATTGTTTTGGTAAGGACTCTATTCCTCCGCTTTGTTGAAGAAATCTTTACAAGTGTCTCTGTCTGTATTCATCAATTTGATAGCATTTTTGTAAACAGGTCCCTGATGTTGTCAACCAGAGGATCAATCTTTCTACTATGAAGACAAAATCTATCCTGAGTTACTCTGAGAACAGGACGCTAAGTGTGGCGAGAATTGCAGACAATGCAGACGTAGAGATAATGGCAGAGTTAGCCACCAAATTGAGCTGGAGAAAACTCAGACAGCGTGAAAACTTTGGTATTGCAAGGTTGAAAGGTGACCTTGTGATGGAAAATGGGAAACAGAGATTGGTTTCCGGGTTGTATCAGGAAGAAAGTTCAGGAAAGGCTCGGCCATTGAGGCATTGGGGCTCTGTGGCTCCGGAAATACTATTAGACGCGTTAGTGAAGATGAGTATAATCGGATCTATAGAACACATAACAGGTGAGAATGGAGCAGAAGACAAGAGTATAATCTATATAACAAGTCCTAGCAGTGGAATGATAGAGACCTCAGAGATGGGTACTGCTATTATCACAGATGATGAGACTGTAGCTTCTAAGATCTTCCAGGCCATAGATGGAATCCTTGACGGAGTTTAGAGCAAGTGTAGCTTTGATTCACCAGATCTTCAGAGCACAAAATTTGCTGAGCCTAATTCATTCACAAAATTTCTCAAATCAAACCATAGTAAGTGACTTCCACAGTGAGTTAAAGCGCGTAAGGAATCATCAGCTTGTGGATTTTGGAACGATCCTAGTATCAGAGACGAGCTTTGATATGCATAGTTTAGGTTCCATTGGCGACACACAAAAACACTCATATGTTCACAGTTGCAAGTATGTGTTCTTAGGATCACTGAAGTAGACAGCCTTTTTCCATGTATGTAATATTTTGTTTAAGTTGATTGATGGTAATAGGCCTAGCATTTTTATCCCAACCCGAAGCTCCGACCTTAACCTGAACCGAAAAAACTGATATCCTATCCAAATTGTTATACAAAAATACTTAAATGGATCTTAGAGCTTGGTACTTTCGTGTTCGGTTGAACTTGAACCGAACCAAAATTTGAAGTACTAAAAATATCCAAAATTAGTTAAATATATTAATGTTTTTATATAGAAAAATAATTTTGATAGTTTAGAGTATTTAAAAGATTTTTGTAGTTTGTTTTATTTATTATTTTGAATTTGAATACTTTTAGTTAATGTATGTAATTTAACTAGTTTTTAATTTTAGATTTCTAAATAATTTATATATTTTGAGTATTTAATGTTAATTTTGTTAGGTTTTAATAAAATATGTTTAGATGATTTCAGATATTGGTTAAAATTCGATCTGAACTGAATCTGGTCCAAAAACTAAACCAAATCCGATCTAAAAACTGAACCAAATCTGATCCAAAAACTAATATTGAAAATCTGAATCAGCCGAACCGAATCTAACATCCCCAAACACCAATATTGGTCTCAAAACTAAAACTCTCAAACTATGTTAGTTTTTCTTGCTTTTCCTGTTATGGAAAATCCATTGAGATATTTGGTTTGATATAGAAATAAAGTAAATTTCAGTTACTCATAGTTCCAACGATTCATACAAACATAAGTACATAACTTAATTAAGGAGGCAACACAATGCATTATCAGTCTTGGAAAGATTAGGACACTTCCTTTACACTTGAAAACTAAGCCAGAGTACTCTCTTCTCTATTCACCTCCATTTCCTTGCATACTGTATCTAGAACAGACATAAAGTCTCTTACGATCACGAACACTCTCAATAGCTGAGCTTCTTCCTTTTCTGAATCTCCATGGAAAGTCTCTGTGATCTCTTTCACTGCAGAGAGCGTGGAACCATCTTCTGTTTCAATCTTTTTAGTCTCCTTCACAGCAGTTTCCAAGAACTTGGTCACTGTCTCCTTGAATTTGGACCATTCTATACCTCCATTCTCCTCACTCAGTAGCAGAACCTCAGTAACTCTCTGGACTCCTTGATAGAGCTTTGACACGTCGCTTCTTAGAACACCATAGTCCATTTCTGCAGCTTTCTTGACATCTACAAGTACTAAACTGAGATCTCTGACAACTTGCAACACTTTGATACCTTCTGATTCTATAATGTTCTGTACAACAGAACGCAAGAGAGTGGTTCCACCATCTGTAGGCTCGAGGAGCGCCTCAAGTTTGAAGTTATGAGCATTCACACTCTTCATTCCTGTCTCTAAAACAACTTCAATAAGCTTCAATAGCATTCTGCTCTTCCTTAGCTCCTCACAAGCAGCCTGTAAAAGAATCAGATAGCTTTATGATACACATTCATATCTCTCTCTCTCTATCATTAAATTAACAATATACCTGTATAACGCCAAATGATTGTTTTAACTGTACAATCTTGGAATCAAACGTAGCAACAAAGAGCAATGCATCAACCCTTTTGAACACAAAAGGGACATTAATCAATTCCTTGAGAAACCTCTCTGATGGGGCAAGCTTGATCACTGAGTCATCATCATCACTATAGCTATTCAACTTCCTCTCTTCCTCTTCACTCGGTGCCACTCTTGATAAACTCTCAAGAACCTCAACTCCAAGCGCTTCATAGTGACCTGATTCAAAAAAGAAACACCAACTCAGGTATCAACTCAAATACAATAATAACCTTTGTAACTGATGATGATAATTACCATCTCGAAGGGCATGAAGAACATCATTAGCGGTGAGATCAAGTGTTGATAGTAGAAAAGCAATACTCTGAGACTTTCTTGAATCCAAAACTCTGCTTTCTTGATTTAACATTGGGAGATCACAGCTGAGACTTCTCTGCTTCGGATTAGCATTCAAAGAGTTGAACTTGAGATTGTCCCATGTGTTTTTCCGACAAGAGCTTGGTCGGACTCTGTCCCAGGGCAGAGGTTTCATCTTTGGCTTTAACCGCCGCTCTGTTGTTGTTGCAGCATCCCAAGATAGCTTTCTTCCAGACTTGTGAACCATAAAAGACTGTGACGGCGGTACAAGAGGAGGCGGCGCCGGCATTGACGGCGGTGGTCGTTCTGGAGGAGGAAGAGGAACATCAAGCTGTGGATTTTCCCAAGAAGTCTTCAACTTTCTCGAAGATTCAGAGATGAAGTCTCTAGCCGGCGACGGTGAAAGGAACAAAGACTTGACGTTTCTACTGAAGTCGTTCCACCTCGGAGGCGAGGTTTCGAGAACCCTCCGGAAGAAACGGTCAGGGGTGGTGGAAACTGAAGAGTACATGGAAGAACGAGCGTAGGCTTCGTCAGGAGTTCGAACAGTACCTCCTCCCCCTCTCTCCGGTGAAGTAGAAGCAGAGGAGATTCGAGGGAAGCCGTGACTCTGCTGGTTCCAGAGTGTGAATATTCTCAGAGACGACACGTGTCGGTGTCTCTTGTTGCTCCTTACTATGTTAACGGACGGTGACGTTCCGGGAGAATCAGAGGTTGAGGAGAGAGGAGAAGAGTAGTTTCTAAGCTCTCGTGGTTCTTTGCCAGCTAGAGACGCGAGAGGGGAGTAGAAGTCTTCTTCTTCTTCTTCTTCCTCTTCTTCTTGGTCGGTGAGAGGGTTAGCTTCGGAGCTTTGTTGTCGATGGAAGGTATGAGAGGACAATGGCGGGAGAGGAGAGATCTCAGGGGACTCCGGTTTGACGAAACCGGAAGTGGTGTTGAGGTTTCCGAGGTAGAGAACATCGGAGGTTGAAGCGGCAACGGTGAGTTTGTTTTCAGTGTTTCTTGGAAGGGGACATGGAGCTTGTCCGGATGGGGTAATGTCTGAAGAAGCTATGCTCTTGGAATCGTGTTTGAAATTACGGTTCTGCCCTCGCCACCGTCCGTAGAGAAACAAGGCTGCTCCGATGGCTGTTGCGACGGCAAGCACGGCGGAGATAACCGGGATGAGGAGTGTCTTTGAAGCAGTGTTCGGTTTTGGGGAGCGAGGGAGGACGAGTGCGGAGATGTTCGCCGGAAAAGTGGCGTACGTGGGAGAGGAAGGCGGCAGAGGCGCCGGAGGAGGCATCGGGAGAGAAGGAGGAGGAGGAGGAGGAGGGGAGGATGAGCCGTCAGCTGGGAAGAACGGCAAGCCGCCGGGAGTTGATGTGGAAGGATCGGTTACAGGAGCTTGTGAGAGGTGACGGCGACTGAAACTGGCCGGTGAGGCGCATGTTAAGTGAGAGGCTGCGCATGATAGCAGGATGATGATGAAGGCGTAGTGATGTACTTCCATATTCTTGGAGAGAGTTTGTGTGTGTTGTGTTCTGCAATGCGCACTATCTGAGGATAATGAAGTTTAGTGACACTCTAAGCTACTAGTGTAATAGTGTTTATTAGTGAAACTCTTTGTTCTACCACTATTTTGAAAATTAATTAAAGAATAAAAAGCGAATTTAATATTAAATCTAGTATATAACTATAGGGAGGGAAGAACGTATATGAAATGCAATAATTACATGAAACAGTTCTCTGGGTCCTCTCTTTCAAAAGAATCTTTTTGACTTTTATTATCCTCTTTACTACTATGCCTACTATTTCAAAAAAATAAACAATATCTTTTCTTTCTATGCAAAATCATTATTAAAGGTGATAACAACCTTTATCTACGAGGAAAACAACTAGATCACATTTCCAGTTTATTTTTTATTTGATAAAATATTGTGATTTTTATGTTGTGAAATACTATGCAATCGAATTTTAAATGTAATAGTAGAATGTAAAAGTATCAGAAGAGAAAAAGTAGAATGCAGCATGCTTTGTCTTATCTAGTTTTTTCTGTGGACTTTGTAAATAATCACTAATAGTTTTCACATAGCTTGTCTTTATGTGAATTAATTACTTTAGAAATGCTTGCATATTTTTAAACTAGTAAGTACATGAATGAATGATAAATCTAATCAAATGAGGAGGGCTAAGACGAATGGGGATGAGAAGAGAGATTATGAAACAACAGGACAAGAGAAGGAGAAGACTTTGGTTGGCCATATTAAGATTGTTATACAACACACCATGTGGTTATTTTACGTACCTATCTCCATTGTGTTTTTAAACTGCCATTTTTAGTGCCCAGCGAAAAATAAGAGGATCGAGAACATATGTGAACGTAAACTCGAACATGAAGACTTGCATACGCTACATTGGTGGAGGAATTAATATGCAAAAGTCCAACCACTTCACAACATCCAAGGAGACATTTCACTCATAAACAATTGTTTTCTTTTTCTTTTGGTGAGTGGTTTCAAAACGTGAAGATGTAAATTACAAAAATGACATATGATGATATGAATCACATCTAGAGAAATATGGAAACAACAAAAAATTCAAAACTCTTTAACTATCATCCTGACTCTAACTCAGTGGACAATGGATGCAACTATGCATTAAAACAAGATTTTTCATATTTTTTTAATCTTTTTAAAAAGATGTGGATTACCAACTCTTACAAAAATATTGAATTTTTGGTAAATACTATATATGCTGAAACTTATATTTTTTAGTGTTTTCAAAAAAAATATTAACCCATTCTAAATTTATATTAATGTATTCCAAACTTTTTTCATGGTACATGAACATCATTTCTAATTTTATACAATTAATTTAATAAAACTTCATAAACTACCTAAATCACTATAATAACCACAAATAAATCTCAACTATAGAGAAACGGAGAATACAAAAGTTTCAAATCTCTTTGACCATCATCATATGTCAGTGAACGATGATGCAACTATGCATTAAAAAAATATTTTCATATTTTTTTAATTCTTCCTCAAAATATGTGGGTTAAACCTTATGAAAGATTGAGTTTTTGGTAAATTCTCTATACACTGAAACTTATATTCTTTAGTGTTTTTAAGAAAATATAAACCCATTCTAAATTTGTATTAATGTATTCCAAACCCTTTTCATGTTACATGGGCATCATTTCTAATTTTAAACAATTAATTTAATAAAATTTTATAAACACCTAAATCAATAGAATAACCACTAAGAAATCTTTATTCTCTAGAGAAACAGACACAACAAAAATTTCAAACCTCTTTGACCATCATGCTATGTCAGTGAAAGATGCAACTATGCATTTATAAATAAATTTTCATAGTTTTTGAATCTTTTTAAAAATATGTGGGTTAAACCTTACAAAAATATTGAGTTTTTGGTAAATAATATATATATTGAAACTTATATTCTTTAGTGTTTTTTAAAAAATTATAAACCCATTTTAAAATTGTATTAATGTATGCCAAACCTTTTTTATGGTATATGAGCATCATTTCTAATTATAAATAATTAATTTAATAAAAATTCATAAATTACCTAATTCAGTGGAATAACCCCTAAGAAATCTTTGTTCTCTAGAGAAACGGACACAACAAAAATTTCAAACCTCTTTGACCATCATCCTATGCCAGTGAACGATACAACTATGCATTAAAAAATATTTTCATATTTATTGAATATTTTTTAAAATATTTGGGTTAACCCCTACGAAAATATTGAGTTTTCGGTAAACATTTTATATATTGAAACTTAAATTCTTTAGTGTCTTAAAAAAGATTATAAACCCATTTTAAAATTGTATTAATGTATGCAAAAACTTTTCTCATGGTACATGGACATCATTTCTAATTTTAAATAATTAATTTAATAAAATTTTATAAACACCTAAATCAGTGGAATAACCACTAATAAATCTTTAATCTTTAGAAAAATGGACACAACAAAAATTCCAAACCTCTTTGATCATCATCCAATGTCAGTGAACGATGCAATTATACATTAATTGTTTTTTCATATTTTTTGAATCTTTCTCAAAATATATGGATTAACCCCTACGAAAATATAGAGTTTTCGATAAATACTCTATATACTGAAACTTATATCCTTTAGTGTTTAAAAATATATAAACCCATTTTAAGATCATATTAATGTATGCCAAACCTTTTTTCATGGTACATGATATCATTTATATTTTTAAGCAATTAAATTAATAAAATTTCATAAACTACCTAAATCAGTGGAATAACCACTAAAAATTTCTGTTTTCTAGAGAAACGGATACACAAAAAATTTAAACCTCTTTGACCATCATACTATATCAGTGAACGATAAAACTATGCATTAAAAAAATATTTTCATATTTTTTGAATTTTTCTCAAAATAAGTGGGTTAATCCCTACGAAAATATTGAATTTTGGGTAATTTTTATATAAACTTAAACTTAAATTATTTATGGTTTTAAAAAAAATTATAAACCCATTCTAAACTTGTATTAATGTATTCCAAACCCTTTTTCATGGTACATGGGCATCATTTCCAAATTTAAACAATTAATTTACAAAACTTTAAAAACTACCTAAATAGTAGAATAACCACTAAAAAATCTTTATTCTTTAGAGAAATGGAGACAACAAAAATTTCATACCTCTTTGAACATCATCATATGTCAGTGATTGATGAAACTATGCATTAAAAAAATATTTTTATTTTTTTAATTTTTTTTCAAAATATGTGGGTTAACCACTACAAAAATATTGAGTTTTCAGAAATTTTTATATATTCAAACTTATATTATCTAGTGTTTTAAAAAAAATTATAAACTCATTTTAAATTTGTATTAATGTAATCCAAACCCTTTTTCATGGTACATTGGCATCATTTCTAATTTTAAACAATTAATTTAATAATACTTCATAAACTAACTAAATTAGTAGAACAATTTCTAAGAGATCTTAATTCTCTAGAGATCCGGAGACAAAAAAATTACAAACCTCTTTGATCATCATCCTATGTTAGTGATTGATGAAATTATGCATTATAAAAATAATTTTATATTTTTTGAATCTTTCTCAAAATATGTGGGTTCACCCTTACGAAAATATTGGTTTTTCGGTAAATTTTCTATATCCTTAAACTTATATTCTTTAGTGTTTAAAAAAATTATAAATCCATTCTAAACTTGTATTAATGTATTCCAAACCTTTTTTCATGGTACATGGGCATTATTTCTAACTTTAAACAATTAATTTAATTTTTTTTAAAAACTACCTAAATTAGTGGAATAACCACTAAGAAATCTCTATTCTCTAGATAAACAGATACCACAAAAATTCCAAACCTCTTTGAAGATCATTCTATGTCAGTGATCGATGAAATTATGCATTAAAAAAATTTATATTTTTTGAATCTTTCTCAAAATATGTAGGTTAACCCTACGAAAATGTTGATTTTTTGGTAAATTTTCTATATCCTTAAACTTATATTCTTTAGGGTTTAAAAAAATTATAAATACATTCTAAACCTGTATTAATGTATTCCAAACCCTTTTTCATGGTACATGGGCATCATTTCTAACTTTAAACAATTAATTTAAATTTTTTTAAAAACTACCTAAATTAGTGGAATAACCACTAAGAAATCTTTATTCTCTAGAGAAACGGAAACAACGAAAATTTCAAACTTTTTTGAACATCTTCCTATGTCAGTGAATAATGAAACTAGGCATTAAAAATATTTTCATATTTTTGAATTTTTCTCAAAATATGTGGGTTAACCCCTACGAAAATATTGATTTTTTGATAAATTTTCTATATCCTTAAACTTATATTCTTTAGTGTTTAAAAAAAAATTATAAATCCATTCTAAACCTGTATTAATTTATTCCAAACCTTTTTATGGTACATGGCCATCATTTCTAATTTTAAATAATTAATTTAAAAAAATTTAACAACTACCTAAATTAGTGGAATAACCACTAAGAAATCTCTATTCTCTAAAGAAACGGAGACATCAAAAATTTCAAACCTCTTTGAACATCATCCTATGTCTGTGATAAATGAAACTATGCATTAAAAAAAATTCATATTTTTGAATCTTTCTCAAAATATGTGGGTTAACCCTTATGAAAATATTGATTTTTCGGTAAATTTTCTATATACTTAAACTTATATTCTTTAGTGTTTTTAAAAAATTATAAATACATTTTAAACTTGTATTAATGTATTCCAAACCCTTTTTCATGGTACATGGGAATCATTTCTAATTTTAAACAATTAATTTAAAAAAATTCAAAAACTACCTAAATTTGTTGAAAAACCACTTAGAAATCTCTATTATGTAGAGAAACAAAAACACAAAAATTCCAAACCTCTTTTAACATCATCATATGTCAGTGATCGATGAAACTATGCATTAAAAAATATTTTTATATTTTTTGAATCTTTCTCAAAATATGTGGGTTAACCCCTACGAAAATATTGGTTTTTCGGTAATTTTTCTATATCCTTAAACTTATATTCTTTAGTGTTATTAAAAAATTATAAATCCATTCTAAACTTGTATTAATGTAAACCAAACCTTTTTCATGGTACTTGGGCATCATTTCTAATTTTAAACAATTAATTTAAAAAACTTTAAAAACTACCTAAATTAGTAGAATAACCACTAGAAATCTTTATTCTCTAGAGAAACGGAAACAACGAAAAATTCCAAAACTTTTTGAACATCATCCTATGTCAGTGAATGGTGAAACTAGGCATTAAAAAAATATTTTCATATTTTTTTAATCTTTCTCAAAATATGTGGGTAACCCCTAGGAAAATATTGATTTTTCGGTAAATTTTCTATATCTTTAAACTTATATTCTTTAGTGTTTTTAAAAAATTACAAATCGATTCTAAACCTGTATTAATGTATTCCAAACCTTTTTTCATGGTACATGGGCATCATTTCTAATTTTAAGCAATTAATTTAAAAAACTTTAAAAACTAACTAAACTAGTGGAATAACCACTAAGAAATCTCTATTCTCTAAAGAAACGGAGACAACAAAAATTCTAAACCTCTTTGAACATCATCCTATGTCAGTGATGGATGAAACTATGCATTAAAAAATTCATATTTTTGGAATCTTTCTCAAAATATGTGGGTTAACCCTACGAAAATATTGATTTTTCGGTAAATTTTCTATATACTTAAACTTATATTATTTAGTGTTTTAAAAAAATTATAAATCCATTCTAAATTTGTATTAATGTATTACAAACCCTTTTCATGGTATATGGGCATCATTTCTAACTTTAAACAATTAATTTAAAAAACTTCAAAAACTACCTAAATTAGTGGAATACTCACTAAGAAATCTTTATTCTCTAGAGAAACGGAGACAACAAAAATTCCAAACCTTTTTGAACATCATCCTATGTCAGTGAATGATGAAACTATGCATTAAAAAAAATATTTATATTTTTTAAATCTGCCTCAAAATATTTATATTTTTTAACCCCTACGAAAATATTGATTTTCGGTAAATTTTCTATATACTTAAACTTCTATTCTTTATTGTTTTAAAAAATTTATAAATCCATTCTAAACCTGTATTAATGTATTCCAAACCTTTTTTCATGGTACATGTGCATCATTTCTAATTTTGAACAATTAATTTAAAAAACTTTAAAAACTAGCTAAATTAGTGGAATAACCACTAAGAAATCTCTATTCTCAAAAGAAACAGAGACAACAAAAATTTCAAACCTCTTTGAACATCATACTTTGTCAGTGATGGATGAAACTATGCATTAAAAAATTCATATTTTTTGAATCTTTCTCAAAATATGTGGGTTAACCCCTACGAAAATATTGTTTTTTGGTAAATTTTCTATATACTTAAACTTATATTATTTAGTTTTTTTAAAAAATTATAAATCCATTCTAAACTTGTATTAATGTATTCCAAACCCTTTTTCATGGTACATGGGCATCATTTCTAACTTTAAACAATTAATTTAAAAAACTTCAAAAACTACCTAAATTAGTGGAATACCAACTAAGAAATCTTTATTCTCTAGAGAAACGGAGACAACGAAAATTCCAAACCTTTTTGAACATCATCCTATGTCAGTGAATGCAGAAACTATGCATTAAAAAATATTTTTCATATTTTTTGAATCTTTCTCAAAATATGTGGATTAACCCCTACGAAAATATTGATTTTTGGTAAATTTTCTATATACTTAAACTTATATTCTTTAGGGTTTAAAAAAAAACATAAATCCATTCTAAACTTGTATTATTGTATTCCAAACTTTTTTTCATGGTACATGGGCATCATTTCTAATTTTGAACAATTAATTTAAAAAACTTTTAAAACTAACTAAATTAGTGGAATAACCACTAAGAAATCTCTATTCTCTAAAGAAACGGAGACAACAAAAATTTCAAACCTCTTTGAACATCATCCTATGTCAGTGACGAATGAAACTATGCATTAAAAAAATTCATATTTTTTGAATTTTCTCAAAATATATGGGTTAACCCCTACGAAAATATTGATTTTGCGATAAATTTTCTATATACTTAAACTTATATTCTTTAGTGTTTAAAAAAAATTATAAATCCATTCTAAACTTGTATTAATATATTCCAAACCCTTTTTCATGGTACATGGACATCATTTCTAACTTTAAACAATTAATTTAAAAAACTTCAAAAACTATCTAAATTAGTGGAATAACCACTAAGAAATCTCTATTCTCTAGATAAACAGATACCACAAAAATTCCAAGCCTCTTTGAACATCATTGTATGTCAGTGATCAATGAAATTATGCATTAAAAATACTTTTATATTTTTTGAATTTCTCAAAATATGTGGGTTAACCCCTACGGAAATGTTGATTTTTTGGTAAATTTTCTATATCCTTAAACTTATATTCTTTAGTGTTTAAAAAAATTATAAATTCATTCTAAACTTGTATTAATGTATTCCAAACCTTTTTTCATGGTACATAGGCATCATTTCTAATTTTAAACAAATAATTTAAAAAACTTTAAAAACTACCTAAATTAGTGAAAAAACCACTAAGAAATCTCTATTCTGTAGAGAAACGGAGATAACAAAAATTTCAAACCTCTTTTACCATCATCCTATGTCAGTGATTGATGCAACTATGCATTAAAAAATATTTTCATATTTTTAAAATCTTTCTCAAAATATGTGGGTTAACCCTTGCGAAAATATTGATTTTCGGTAAATTTTATATATCCTTAAACTTATATTCTTTAGTGTTTTTAAAAAATTATAAATCCATTCTCAACCTGTATTAATTTATTCCAAACCTTTTTTATGGTACGTGGGCATCATTTCTAATTTTAAGGAATTAATTTAAAAAACTTTAAAAACTACCTAAATTAGTGGAATAACCACTACAAAATCTCTATTCTCTAGAGAAACGGATACCCAAAAAATTCCAAAACTCTTTGAACATCATCCTATGTCAGTGATCGATGAAACTATGCATTCAAAAAATATTTTCATATTTTTTGAATCTTTCTCAAAAATGTGGGTTAACCCCTACGAAAATATTGATTTTTTGGTAAATTTTCTATATCCTTAAACTTACATTCTTTAGTGTTTTTAAAAAGTTATAAATCCATTCTAAACTTTTATTAGTGTATTCTAAACCCTTTTTCATGGTACATGGGTATCATTTCTAATTTTAAACAATTAATATAAAAAAATTCAACAACTACCTAAATTAGTAGAATAACCACTAAGAAATCTTTATTCTCTAGATAAACGGAGACAACGAAAACTCCAAACCTTTTTGAACATCATCCTATGTCAGTGAATGATGAAACTATGCATTAAAAAAATATTTTCATATTTTTTGAATCTTTCTCAAAATATGTGGGTTAACCCCTACGAAAATATTGATTTTTCGGTAAATTTTCTATATCCTTAAACTTATATTCTTTAGTGTTTTTAAAAATTATAAATCCATTCTAAACATTATTAATGTATTCCAAACCCTTTTTCATGGTACATGGGAATCCTTTCTAATTTTAAACAATTAATTTAAAATCTTTAAAAACTACCTAAATTAGTGGAATAACCACTAAGAAATCTTTATTCTCTAGAGAAACGGAGACAAAAAAATTCCAAACCTTTTTGAACATCATACTATGTCAGTGAATGATGAAACTATGCATTAAAAAAACATTTTCATATTTTTTGAATCTTTCTCAAAATATGTGGGTTAACCCCTACGAAAATATTGATTTTCGGTATATTTTCTATATCCTTAAACTAATATTATTTAGTGTTAAAAAAAAATATAAATCCATTCTAAACCTGTATTAATGTATTCCAAACCTTTTTCATGGTTTATGGACATCATTTCTAGTTTTAAACAATTAATTTAAAAAACTTTAAAAACTACCTAAATTAGTGGAATAACCACTAAGAAATCTTTATTCTCTAGAGAAACGGAAACAACGAAAATTCCAAAACTTTTTGAACATCATCCTATGTCATTGAATGATGAAACTATGCATTAAAAAAATTTAAAAATTTTTGAATTTTTCTCAAAATATGTGGGTTAACCCCTACGAAAATATTGATTTTTCCATAAATTTTCTATATCCTTAAACTTATATTCTTTAGTGTTTTTAAAAAATTATAAATACATTCTAAACTTGTATTAATGTATTCCAAACCCTTTTTCATGGTACATGGACATCATTTCTAATTTATAACAATTAATTTAAAAAACTTTAAAAATTACCAAAATCAGTACAATAACCATTAAGAAATCTTTATTCTCTAGAGAAATGGAGACAAAAAGAAATTACAAATGACCTTCATCCTATGTCAGTGGTCGATCCAACTATGCATTAAAAATATTATCTTATTTTTTGAATCTTTCTCGAAATATGTGGGTTAACCCCTACGAAAATATTAAATTTTTGGTAACCTTTCTATATACTGAAACTTATATTCTTTAGTGATTTTAAAAAAATTATAAATCCATTCTAAATTTGTATTAATGTATTTGAAACCCTTTTCATGGTACATGGCATCAATTCTAATTTTTAAACAATTAATTTAATAAAATTTCATAAACTACCTAAATTAGTAGAATAACCATTAAGAAATATTTATTCTCTAGAGAAAATGAGACAAAAAGAAATTAAAAACCTCTTTGACCATCATCTTGTGTCAGTGAACGATTCAACTATGCATTAAAAAAATATTTTCATATTTTTTGAATCTTTCTCAAAATATGTGGGTTAACCCCTACTAAAATATTGAGTTTTCGGTAAATACTCTATACACGTGAAACTTATATTCTGTAGTGTTTTAAAAAAAGATTTCTAAACCCATTCTAAATTTGTATTAATGTATTCCAAACCCTTTTTCATGGTACATGGGCATCATTTCTAATTTTAAACAATTAATTTAATAAAAACTTCTTAAACTACCTAAATTAGTAGAATAACCACTAAGAAATTTCTATTCTCTAGAGAAAGGGAGACAACAAAAATTCCAAACCTCTTTGATCATCATCCTATGTCAGTGAACGATGCAACTATGCATTTAAAAAAATTGTTTTAATGCCTAGTTGCATCGTTCACTGATATATGATGATGATCAAAGAGGTTTGGAATTTTTGTTGTGTCTATTTTTCTAGAGAATATGGATTTCTTAGTGGTTATTCCACTTATTTAGGTAGTTTATGAAATGTTATTAAATTAATTGTTTAAAATTAAAAATGATGCCCATGTACCATAAAAAAAGTTTGGCATATATTAATACAATTTTAAAATGGGTTTATAAATTTTTAAAAAACATTAAAATATAAGTTTTAGTATATAGAGTATTTACCGAAAACTAAATATTTTCGTAGGGATTAACCCACCTATTTTGAAAAAAAAATCAAATAATATGAAAATACTTTTAATGCATAGTTGCATTGTTCACTGACATAGGATGGTGGTCAAAGAGGTTTAAAATTTTTATTGTATCCGTTTTTCTAGAGAATAAAAATTTCTTAGTGGTTATTCTACTGATTTAGGTAGTTTATAAAATTTTATTAAATTAATTGTTTAAAATTAGAAATGATGCCTATGTACCATGAAAAAAAGATTTAGAATACATTAATACAAATTTAGAAGGGGTTTATAATTTTTGTTAAAATACTAGAGAATATAAGTTTTAGTATATAGAGTATTTAACGAAAACTCAATATTTTCATAGTGGTTAATCCACGTATTTTGAGAAATATTAAAGAATATAAATTTTTTAGTGGTTAGACAAGTAAGAATGCAAACTAGGGAGCTCGTGAGCAAAAGCACATGCAAGAGCAATGTCACCACTCACCAGCAATTGTAGCAGCGGCAGTATGAGCAATAACGTCCTTCTTTGTGTATCATTTGGCAAAAAAAGAGCAATGAGATAATCAAGCTGGATCTAAAATAGAAAAAGAAACATCAAATAAGAAAAAAAACGAAATCTAAAAAAAAAAAACTATTTTCAATACACCAATCTCACAAAGTTTTCAAAATACATTATTACTG
>MU106432.1:2979-32001 GCA_012274485.2 Sinapis alba
TCCTATGAGATTTATCCAACTTTATGAAAGACTCTCCACGAATTAATGGTTCCAAATCAAGCTTCTTTTATAGTGATTCATCCTGGTTTGATTAGAAGCTTGAAGAACTTGCCATATGTCCAAACAGGCTAAACATGGATATCCTGATTAGAAAGTGGAATAACTTCTTTAACATACCTCCTATGAGATTTATCCAACTTCATGGATACTCTCCACTGATTAATGGTTCCAAATCAAGCTTCTTACATAGTGATTCATCCTGGTTTGATTAGAAGATTGAAGAACTTGTCATATGTCCAAACAGTCTAAACATGGATATCCTGATTAGAAAGTGGAATAACTTCTTTAACATACCTCTTATGGGATTTATTCAACTTCATGGTCACTATCCACTGATTAATGGTTCCAAATCAAGCTTCTTACATAGTGATTCACACTAGTTTGATTAGAAGCTTTAAGAACTTTCCAAATGTCCTAACATACTAAACATGGATATACTGATTAGAAAGTGGAATAACTTCTTTAACATACCTCTTATGGGATTAATTCAACTTCAGGGACACTATCCACTGATTAATGGTTCCAAATCAAGCTTCTTACATAGTAATTCATCCTGCTTTGATTAGAAGCTTGAAGAACTTACCATATGTCCAAACAGTCTAAACATGGATATCCTAATTAGAAAGTTGAATAACTTCTTCAACATAACTCCTATGAAATTTATCCAACTTCATGAAAGACTCTCCACTGGTTAATGGTTCCAAATCAAGCTTCTTACATAGTAATTCATCCTGGTTTGATTAGAAGCTTGAAGAACTTGCCATATGTCCAAACAGTCTAAACATGGATATCCTAATTAGAAAGTTGAATAACTTCTTCAACATAACTCCTATGAGATTTATCCAACTTCATGAAAGACTCTCCACTGATTAATGGTTCCAAATCAAGCTTCTTTCATAGTGATTCATCCTGGTTTGATTAGAAGCTTGAAGAACTTGCCATATGTCCAAACATGCTAAACATGGATATCCTGATTAGAAAGTGGAATAACTTCTTTAACATACCTCCTATGGGATTTATTCAACTTATTGGATACTCTCCACTGATTAATGGTTCCAAATCAAGCTTCTTACATAGTGATTCATCCTGGTTTGATTAGAAGATTGAAGAACTTGCCATATGTCCAAACAGTCTAAACATGGATATCCTGATTAGAAAGTGGAATAACTTCTTTAACATACCTCTTATGGGATTTATTCAACTTCATGGTCACTATCCACTGATTAATGGTTCCAAATCAAGCTTCTTACATAGTGATTCACACTGGTGTTATTAGAAGCTTTAAGAACTTTCCAAATGTCCTAACATGCTAAACATGGATATACTGATTAGAAAGTGGAATAACTTCTTTAACATACCTCCAATGAGATTTATTCAACTTCATGGACACTCTCCACTGATTAATGGTTCCAAATCAAGCTTCTTACTTTGTGATTCATCCTGGTTTGATTAGAAGCTTGAAGAACTTGCCATATGTCCAAACAGTCTAAACATGGATATCCTAATTAGAAAGTTGAATAACGTCTTCAACATAACTCCTATGAGATTTATCCAACTTCATGAAAGACTCTCCACTGATTAATGGTTCCAAATCAAGCTTCTTACATAGTGATTCATCCTGGTTTGTTTAGAAGCTTGAAGAACTTGCCATATGTCCAAACAGTCTAAACATGGATATACCGATTAAAAAGTGGAATAACTTCTTCAACAGAACTCCTATGAGATTTATCCAACTTCATGAAAGACTCTCCACGAATTAATGGTTCCAAATCAAGCTTCTTACATAGTAATTCATCCTGGTTTGATTAGAAGCTTGAAGAACTTGCCATATGTCCAAACAGTCTAAAGATGGATATCCTAATTAGAAAGTTTAATAACTTCTTTAACATAACTCCTATGCGATTTATCCAACTTCATGAAAGACTCTCCACTGAGTAATGGTTCCAAATCAAGCTTCTTACATAGTGATTCATCCTGGTTTGATTAGAAGCTTGAAGAACTTGCCATATGTCAAAACAGTCTAAACATTGATATCCTGATTAGAAAGTGGAATAACTTCTTCAACAGAACTCCTATGAGATTTATCCAACTTTATGAAAGACTCTCCACGAATTAATGGTTCCAAATCAAGTTTCTTACATAGTGATTAATCCTGGTTTGATTAGAAGCTTTAAGAACTTTCCATATGTTTAAACAGTCTAAACATGGATATCCTGATTAGAAAGTGGAATAACTTCTTCAACATAACTCCTATGAGATTTATCCAACTTCATGAAAGACACTCCACTGATTAATGGTTCCAAATCAAGCCTCTTACATAGTGATTCATCCTGGTTTTATTAGAAGCTTAAAGAAGTTGCCATATGTCCAAACAGGCTAAACATGGATATCCTGATTAGAAAGTGGAATAACTTCTTTAACATACCTCTTATGGGATTAATTCAACTTCATGGACACTCTCCACTGATTAATGGTTCCAAATCAAGCCTCTTACATAGTGATTCATCCTGGTTTTATTAGAAGCTTAAAGAAGTTGCCATATGTCCAAACAGGCTAAACATGGATATCCTGATTAGAAAGTGGAATAACTTCTTTAACATACCTCTTATGGGATTAATTCAACTTCAGGGACACTATCCACTGATTAATGGTTCCAAATCAAGCTTCTTATATAGTGATTCATCCTGGTTTGATTAGAAGCTTGAAGAACTTTTCATATGTCCTAACATGCTAAACATGCTAAACATGGATATCCTGATTATAAAGGGGAATAACGTCTTTAACATACCTCCTATGGGATTTATCGAACTTCATGAGCACTCTCCACTGATTAATGGTTCCAAATCAAGCTTCTTACATAGTGATTCATCCGAGTTTGATTAGAAGCTTGAAGAACTTGCCATATGCCCAAACAGTCTAAACATGGATATCCTGATTAGAAAGTGGAATAAGTTCTTCAACATAACTCCTATGAGATTTATCCAACTTCATGAAAGACTCTCCACTGATTAATGGTTCCAAATCAAGCTTCTTACATAGTAATTCATCCTGGTTTGATTAGAAGGTTGAAGAACTTGCCATATGTCCAAACAGTCTAAACATGGATATCCTATTAGAAAGTTGAAAACTTCTTCAACATAACTCCTATGAGATTTATCCAAATTTATGAAAGACTCTCCACTGATTAATGGTTCCAAATCAAGCTTCTTACATAGTGATTCATCCTGGTTTGTTTAGAAGCTTGAAGAACTTGTCATATGTCTAAACAGACTAAACATGGATATCATGATTAGAAACTGGAATAACTTCTTCAACATAACTCCTATGAGATTTATCCAACTTTATGAAAGACTCTCCACTGATTAATGGTTCCAAATCAAGCTTCTTACATAGTTATTCATCCTGGTTTGTTTAGAAGCTTGAAGAACTTGCCATATGTCCAAACAGTCTAAACATGGATATACCGATTAAAAAGTGGAATAACTTCTTCAACAGAACTCCTATGAGATTTATCCAACTTCATGAAAGACTCTCCACGAATTAATGGTTCCAAATCAAGCTTCTTGCATAGTAATTCATCATGGTTTGATTAGAAGCTTGAAGAACTTGCCATATGTCCAAACAGTCTTAAGATGGATATTCTAATTAGAAAGTTGAATAACTTCTTTAACATAACTCCTATGCGATTTATCCAACTTCATGAAAGACTCTCCACTGAGTAATGGTTCCAAATCAAGTTTCTTACATAGTGATTCATCCTGGTTTGATTAGAAGCTTGAAGAACTTGCCATATGTCAAAACAGTCTAAACATGATATCCTGATTAGAAAGTGGAATAAGTTCTTCAACATAATTCATATGAGATTTATCCAACTTCATGAAAGACTCTCCACGAATTAATGGTTCCAAATCAAGTTTCTAACATAGTGATTAATCCTGGTTTGATTAGAAGCTTTAAGAACTTGCCATATGTTTAAACAGTCTAAACATGGATATCCTGATTAGAAAGTGGAATAACTTCTTCAAAATAACTCCTATGAGATTTATCCAACTTCATGAAAGACACTCCACTGATTAATGGTTCCAAATCAAGCCTCTTACATAGTGATTCATCCTGGTTTTATTAGAAGCTTAAAGAAGTTGCCATATGTCCAAACAGGCTAAACATGGATATCCTGATTAGAAAGTGGAATAACTTCTTTAACATACCTCTTATGGGATTAATTCAACTTCAGGGACACTATCCACTGATTAATGGTTCCAAATCAAGCTTCTTACATAGTGATTCATCCTGGTTTGATTAGAAGCTTGAAGAACTTTTCATATGTCCTAACATGCTAAACCTGATAAACATGGATATCCTGATTATAAAGGGGAATAACGTCTTTAACATACCTCCTATGGGATTTATTTAACTTCATGAGCACTCTCCACTGATTAATGGTTCCAAATCAAGCTTCTTACATAGTGATTCATCCGGGTTTGATTAGAAGCTTGAAGAACTTGCCATATGCCCAAATCGTCTAAACATGGATATCCTGATTAGAAAGTGGAATAAGTTCTTCAACATAATTCCTATGAGATTTATCCAACTTCATGAAAGACTCTCCACTGATTAATGGTTCCAAATCAAGCTTCTTACATAGTAATTCATCCTGGTTTGATTAGAAGCTTGAAGAACTTGCCATATGTCCAAACAGTCTAAACATGGATATCCTATTAGAAAGTTGAAAACTTCTTCAACATAACTCCTATGAGATTTATCCAACTTCATGAAAGACTCTCCACTGATTAATGGTTCCAAATCAAGCTTCTTACATAGTGATTCATCCTGGTTTGTTTAGAAGCTTGAAGAACTTGCCATATGTCTAAACAGACTAAACATGGATATCATGATTAGAAACTGGAATAACTTCTTCAACATAACTCCTATGAGATTTATCCAACTTTATGAAAGACTCTTCACTGATTAATGGTTCCAAATCAAGCTTCTTACATAGTTATTCATCCTGGTTTGATTAGAAGCTTGAAGAACTTGACATATGTCCAAACAGTCTAAACATGGATATCCTGATTAGAAAGTGGAATAACTTCTTCAACATAATTCCTATGAGATTTATCCAACTTCATGAAAGACTCTCCACGAATTAATGGTTCCAAATCAAGCTTCTTGCATAGTAATTCATCATGGTTTGATTAGAAGCTTGAAGAACTTGCCATATGTCCAAACAATCTAAAGGTGGATATCCTAATTAGAAAGTTGACTAACTTCTTTAACATAACTCCTATGAGATTTATCCAACTTCATGAAAGACTCTCCACTGATTAATGGTTCCAAATTAAGCTTCTTACATAGTGATTCACACTGGTTTGATTAGAAGCTTGAATAACTTGCCATTTGTCCAAACAGGCTAAACATGCATATTTTGATTAGAAAGTGAAATAACTTCTTTAACATACCTCTTATGGTATTTATTCAACTTCACGGACACTCTCCACTGATTAATGGTTCCATATCAAGGTTCTTACATAGTGATTCATCCTGGTTTGATTAGAAGCTTGAAGAATTTGCCATATGTCCAAGCAGGCTAAACATGGATATCCTTATTAGAAAGTGGAATAACTTCTTTAACATACATCCTTTGGGATTTATTCAACTTCATGGACACTCTCCACTGATTAATGGTTCCAAATCAAGCTTCTTACATAGTGATTAATCCTGGCTTGATTAGAAGCTTGGAGAATTTGCCATATGTCCAAACAGGCTAACCATGGATATCATGATTAGAAGGTGGAATAACTTCTTCAACATAACTCCTAAGAGATTTATCCAACTTCATGAAAGACTCTCCACTTATTAATGGTTAAAAATCAAGCTTCTTACATAGTATTTCATCCTGGTTTGATTAGAAGCTTGAATAACTTGCCATCTGTCCAAACAGACTAAACATGGATATCCTGATTAGAAAGTGGAATAACTTCTTTAACATACCTCCTATGGGATTTATTCAACTTCATGGACACTCTCCACTGATTAATGGTTCCAAATCAAGCTTTTTATATAGTGAGTCATCCTGGTTTGATTAGAAGCTTGAAGAATTTGACATATGTCCAAACAGTCTAAACATGGATATCCTGACTAGAAAGTGGAATAACTTCTTCAACATAACTCCTATGAGATTTATCCAACTTCATGAAAGACTCTCCGCTGACTAATGGTTCTAAACCAAGCTTCTTACATAGTGATTCATCCTGGTTTGATTAGAAGCTTGAAGAACTTGCCATATGTCCAAACAGTATAAACATGGATATCCTGATTAGAAGTGGAATAACTTCTTTAGAATACCTCTTATGGGATTTATTCAACTTCATGGACACTATCCACTGATTAATGGTTCCAAATCAAGCTTCTTACATAGTGATTCATCCTGACTTGATTAGAAGCTTTAAGAACTTTCCATATGTCCTAACATGCTAAACAAGGATATACTGATTAGAAAGTGGAATAACTTCTTTAACATACCTCCTATGGAATTTATTCAACTTCATGGACACTCTCCACTGATTAATGGTTCCAAATCAAGCTTCTTACTTAGTGATTCATCCTGGTTTGATTAGAAGCTTGAAAAACTTGCCATATGTCCAAACAGTCTAAACATGGATATCCTGATTAGAAGTGGAATAACTTCTTTAGAATACCTCTTATGGGATTTATATGAATTTATGAAAGCCTCTCCACGAATTAATGGTTCCAAATCAAGCTTCTTTCATAGTGATTCATCCTGGTTTTATTAGAAGCTTTAACAACTTTCCATATGTCCTAACATGCTAAACAAGGATATACTGATTAGAAAGTGGAGTAACTTCTTTAACATACCTCCTATGGAATTTATTCAACTTCATGGACACTTTCCACTGATTAATGGTTCCAAATCAAGCTTCTTACTTAGTGATTCATCCTGGTTTGATTAGAAACTTGAAGAACTTGCTATATGTCTAAACAGTCTAAACATGGATATCTTGATTAGAAAGTGGAATAACTTTTTCAACATAACTCCTATGAGATTTATCGAACTTCATGAAAGACTCTCCACTGATTAGTGGTTCCAAATCAAGCTTCTTACATAGTGATTCATCCTGGTTTAATTAGAAGCTTGAAGAACTTGCCATATGTCTAAACAGACTAAACATGGATATCCTGATTAGAAAGTGGAATAACTTCTTCAACATAACTCCTATGAGATTTATCGAACTTCATGAAAGACTCTGCACTGATTAATGGTTCCAAATCAAGCTTCTTACATAGTGATTCATCCTGGTTTAATTAGAAGCTTGAAGAACTTGACATATGTCCAAACACTCTAAACATGGATATCCTGATTAGAAAGTGGAATAACTTCTTCAACATAACTCCTATGAGATTTATCCAACTTCATGAAAGACTCTTCACTGATTAATGGTTCCAAATCAAGGTTCTTACATAGTGATTCATCCTGGTTTGATTAGAAGCTTGAAGAACTTGCCATATGTCCAAACATACTAAACATGGATATCCTGATTAGAAAGTGTAATAACTTCTTCAACATAACTCCTATGAGATTTATCCAACATCATGAAAGACTCTCCACTGATTAGTGGTTCCAAATCAAGCTTCTTACATAGTGATTCATCCTGGTTTGATTAGAAGCTTAAAGAACTTGCCTTATGTCCAAAAGTCTAAACAAGGATATCTTAATTAGAAAGTTGAATAACTTCTTACATATCATATCGCTTGATGGCTTCATCTTGTGTGTTCCTAAAGCTTGAACAGCTACTGGAAGTCAATGCCTTTCCCTCACCATCAGCATGGTTAGAGCGCATGGTTCCTGGAGTAGATGGTTCACCCACATCACTAGAGAGATTGGCTTTTGCTTCATGGTATGGTGTCCTGAACTTTTGAGGTTTGAGGTGAGGATGAAGTATCCAGCATTTGTCTTTTCCATGGCCTTTCTTCTTGCAGTGGTCGCATACCCAAATCTTCTTGTCATCATGCTTGTAGGAACCTTTGTTTGCAATACCCTCAGCCTGGTTTGCAAGAACATGTTCTCCTTTGCCTCCAAATAGGTCCACAAAGCCTTGTTCCTTTTGAATCTGAGCGCATAGCTCTTCAAGAGATGGAAGTTTATCACTCCTTAGGATGTGCTTAATCATGTCTCCATAGGCTGAATTGAGAGTAAACAACAAGGCAAAGATCTTATCTTGTTCTCTTCTTTGATTAAGCACCTCAGGATCAACAGTAGCTGGTCTGAACATCTCCAGCTCTGCCCACAAGGATCTAAACTTCCCAACAAGTTTAGAAAAATCAGTGTTCTCTTGACTGAGAGTTAAAATATTTAGAAATAGAAAGATATAGATGAAGAAAGAAGAGAGAATAGAACAGATTTGGACAGAAATGGAGAGATTAGTAAGGAATCATCATGAACACCAAGAACTAGAGAGAGAAACTTAAGAACAAGAGAGAAAGACTCAAAATTGTATGTTTATTAATGACAACAAAGGTTACAATATATAGAACAAGGAAACAAGGGCATTTTGAATCAGAAGCATGTGTAGTCAAAGGGGGAGGAGAGCCTGGTTTGAAACTAGCCAATGGTGTGGCTCACATGTGTGAAGCATCTTGTCATCTTGGTCAAGATCCTGACAGCCTGTCACAGCTGTCAGGCGCGCCCCCTTATCCATCTGACAGTAAGAAGCTCATGGTAAAGCAACCAAGGTAACTCATGATCAGTTACCTTCCACCCGGGTAACTTGGACAGCCTTAGTCCTTGTACGGTCTTGTACGGCCTTGTACTGACTGTACGGCCTTGTACGGCCTTTGCCCCTTCAACTCTAATCTTCTCCTCTTTCCCTTGACACTCCATTTCCTCATGTTGTTCCTTTGCATCCCAAATATACTTCATCATAACTCAACACTCCCCCCTCAAGCTTGACAATGTAGTGGTCAAGCTTGGAAGCCATGAGTTCTTCCTCATTAAAAATCTCACCAAGGAAAAAGAGTGAAGAACTCATGACTAAGGGACTTAACTGCTGTTGGGGTTAAGATCAATGAGCCCCAACCTGATATGAATGGACTCAATGGTCTTCTGTTTTGCAGCCTTAGTAAACACATCTGCAAGCTGATCTTCACTCCTTGTATAACATGGCAGAATCACTCCAAGGAAAATCATCTGCCTCACCTTGTGACAATCGACTTTAATATGCTTGGTCCTCTCATGGAACACTGAATTTGTAACAATGTGAATGGCAGCTTGGTTGTCACAATGCATTGTAATTGGAGTAGCCTGCTCAATGTTCAAATGCTTCAGTATCCCTTTTATCCAGATAAGCTCATTGGTCAGCTTCAGCATTGGCCTATACTCAGCTTCAGCACTGGATCATGGCACCACTTTCTGCTTCTAGCTCTTCCAAGTAACTAGGTTCCCTCCAATGAAGGTGCAATACCCTTTGGTGGACCTCCTGTCAGCTCTATAACCAGCCCAATCAGCATCACAGTAGCCAAACACTTCAGTGATGTTGGAATTCATGAGTGTTTGTCTCATGTCAAGAGAGTATTCAGTTAACTTGTAACTGAATCCCCTTACACCAAACTACAAAAACTCACCATTCAATGAAAGAGACAACCAACTGGTGGTTGAATCCTCTTAAACAACTTAACAGACACACACATACACAACTTACATTATAACCAATATCCTACAAAGTAAACTGGTTATAGGAAGCTGAGAATCTCTAGTTTGAAATATCGTACTGCAGTAACACAACACTTTGAGTTTGTGTACTTAAGATGGAGAGGATATAAAATCAGTAAGCTAGAGTTTAAGAAGACATAAAGAAGAGTTTAGAGTGAGTCTTACATTTATTAGGCTGCCTTAAGAGAAAGAGAGTTAAGGCAGCCTCTAAATCATAACTCTTAACTCCTTACATTGTGAATATTGTTTAGACACAAGAAAGAGAGAGAAAGACCCACAAAATTAGACAGAGAGAAACTTGTATTGATTATGGATAAAGAGTTACAACTTGTAACTTACAAGAGGTGAAGCTGCCTTTAAATTGACTAGAGATGGCAAATAAGACCTTGTACCGCGGGCCTGGCCCAAAAAGGCTTGGTGCGGGGCGGGTTTGGGCAGGTAAAATTCAGACCCGTATGTTAGCGGGCCTCGCGGGAATAGACCTGTGCGGGATTGGGCTTGTGCGGGACGGGCCGGATTTGGCCTGCGGGACAATGAGAACCTGCAACGTTCTTCATTTTGACTGTTCACCTGCAAAATAACAAGAGAGAAAGAGAGGCGACAAACCTGAAGAACCTACGGCAATGGCGAGTCGAGTTCTGATGTTTATTTCGGTTATCCCTTTGTCTTCATTTTGCAGTAGAGGAACTTCACCGACAAATCAAATGAACTTTGGCAATGGTTCCTTCAGCCTCCGATGGTGATTCTACTTCATATGCCGATCTTCAAAATCAGTTTTTTTATTCTTCTTAAGTTTGGATCTTCTTTGTTGTATATGTAAGTGTAAATATTTACTGTAATCGTTTGGAGCTTTTCTAGTTTGCTTCAAATGTTCAGTTTTTCTGGTGCATATGTCTTATCTCTTTATTACTCTGTCAATCAAGGTTCACCTCCTATACTAGTTTTTATTGTTAAGGTTTTATAAAATTAATTGTTACCCATTCTATAGCTTGAAGTCTCTTTCATTAGAGTTAATCTGGTGAGGTTGATGAGAAGAGTTACTGATGTATTGCATGTTTCCTTTGCAAGGGAATATTGAAGAATGTAAACACTTTCTCGGGAACTGTACAAATTTGTATATCTCCAGATGGGTGTAGTTTGTATGACCATGAGTGACTAAAAGAGCTTGGCTTGCTTGTGATTGTGATTGCTTTGTATGCTATATAAATCGTGATGGTTGATTGACTTGCAATGTTTATGTAATTGTTTGATTGACTTGTTCTGTTTTTCTAACTTGTTTTTTTTAACGACAAGTTGTTAATGTTCTACTTGCTGAGAAGAATTGCTAATGTTGTGAATTGTTTATGCATGGAATTGAAGTTAAATGCACTTTGTTGAAGGGATAAAGTCTGCTTATGGTCGACCAATATCAATTTAGCTTGTTTATATAGTGTCCCGCGGGCCAACCGCAAAAACCCATGTAGTAGGCGGGGCGGGTTTGGTCATGGCTTTAAGGGACTGCATCCCGCAGCGGGATGACCCGCAGAAACCCGAAAAAGTGAAGCCCGCAGCGGGGCGGGACAAACAGGCGCGGGATAACCCATTTGCCATCCCTAAAATTGACAATGAGCAACATTAAACAATTACTAAAGCAGGAAAACATAAATTCATAATTATGTATGGAAATGATCAGAACTGGCTGGACAGACTGGTGTAGTTTTCAAATGGCATCTTGGCTGTCTTTCCTCCAAGTTTACCTGCATCTTTCAAAAGAGCAAGTGTATACTTTCTTTGGGACATGAACAAACCTTCCTTGGACCTACATATTTCAATCCCAAGGAAGTATTCCATTTCTCCCAAGTCTTTGATTTCAAACACAGATTTAAGAAAATCCTTTGTGGCTTGTATACCCACTTTGTCACTCCATGTTATGATGATATCATCAACATAGACAAGCAGAACAATGGTACCTGAAGATGTAGTGAGAGTGAAGAGAGTATGATCCAATTCTGACCTTCTAAACCCACACCCATTCAGAGTAGTGCTAAGCTTAGTATACCAGGCTGTAGGGGATTGTTTCAATTCATAAATGGCTTTCTTCAATCTCAATACATTTCCTGGCTTCACAAGACCTTCAAGACCAGGTGGAGGATGCATATACACTTCATCTTCAAGCTCCCCCTGAAGAAAATCATTCTTCACATCCATTTGCCATAAACCCCACTCAAGATTTGTTGCAATGGACAAGACAATCCGAATGGTATGAAGCTTGGCAACTGGAGCAAAAGTATCAATGTAATCCTCTCCATAGGTTTGTGTGAATCCTCTAGCTACCAATCTGGTTTTGCGCCTCTCTATCTTCCCATTTGGTAAGTACATAATGGTAAAGATCCATCTACTTGATACAACCTTCTTCTCTTTTGGTAACTCACTTTCATACCATGTCTCATTCCTTATCATAGAATCTGCCTCATCACCAACAGATTTCTTCCATTCTTTGTCTTCTATGGCCTCCTCATAAGATCTTGGTACATGACTCATATCCAGACTGGTCATGAAAGCACAATGCTCAGTAGGAAACTCAGCAAATGAGCACACAGCCTGACTTGGATGTTCAACAACTTGAGCATTAAAAAACACCCTTGTATTCATCCAATTTGATGGGTCCTTCCTAACCCTTGTGCTCCTTCTCAATGGAGCCACCACAAGTTCATCAACCTCAGCAGGTTGAACTTCTTCTTGCATATGACTGGATTGAACTTCTTCTTCTTCATGATCCTCATCCTGATCATTCCTCTCATTACCAACTTCATTTCGCATCACATCTTGATCTGGACTACCTGAATTTCCTTCTCCATGATCTCCCCCCTCAAGTTCATTTCCCCCTTCAAGATCAACGTGTGATGTGTCTTCAGCTTCATGGGGCTTAGGTATTTCCCTTCTTCTCCGATCTTGGTTCATATTGATCCCAAGAGTCTCAAAAATATGCCTCAGGCTGGTGGCCTTATCAACCTCTTGAAATAGATCCTTTAAATCATTCCAGCTCTTCTCTTCATAATACCCTTGTGTCTCCATGAAGTTCACATCTCTGGAAACAAGAAATCTTCTAGTCTTGGGATCAAAGCATTTATACCCATTCTGAGTTGTTGAATACCCAATGAACATGGCCCTAGTACTCTTTGGTTCCAGTTTATTCCTCATCTCAATAGGCACCATGACAAAGCACACACATCTGAATACCCGTAGATGACTCAAAGATGGCTTGATTCTGTTTAGGACCTCAAATGGCGACTGATCCTCTAGCACCCTGGTTGGTATCCTATTGATGAGGTAGCAGGCAGTCATCACATCATCACTCCAATGCCTCTTTGGTACATTAGTTTGGAACATCATTGATCTTGCTACTTCCATAAGATGCATGTTCTTCCTCTCAGCCACTCCATTTTGCTGAGGAGTATAAGGGCAACTAGTCTGATGTAGGATCCCATGTTGAGCTAGGTGTTGCTTGAAGGCATGGCTTGTGTATTCCTCACTATTATTAGACCTGAAAATCTTTAACTTGGCATTGTAATGGTTAAACACATAGCTTTGAAAATTCTTAAATGCATCAAGAACCCTATCCTTAGTTTGAATGAGTGTTATCCAGGTGTATTTAGATTTTTCATCTATGAATGTAACAAAGTACTTATAGTTCTCTCTAGACAAACATGGTGCAGTCCAAACATCAGAGTGAACTAAATCAAAGCAGTGTTCATAGATAGTAGATGATTTCTGAAAAACAGTCTTACAATGTTTGCCTAACACACAAGCTTCACAATCATTATTTTCAAATACAACACATGGTAACATTAAACTTAAAGCTCTAACATGAGGGTGACCTAATCTAGAATGTCACAATGCATCATTATTCAGAATAGACTTGAAAGAGTAAATAGAACTAGAAATAGGAGCTAAGTCTTCAAGCATATATAGTTCTCCCTTGGTAACTCCTCTTCCAATCATCTCACTGCTTTTAATATCCTGAAACTTAACATCACCAGGACTAAAGATAACATTACATTGAAGATCAGTGGTGCACCTTTTAACAGATAAAAGATTAGAAGTAAACTCAGGCATATAGAAAGCTCTAGATTCTTTTTCAAACAGTTTTAGTTACCTATTCCTTTAATAGGAATCTTATCACCATTTGCAATCATTACATGACCATGAGCAGGTTCTAAATCCTTAATAAGACTAGTGTCACTAATCATATGGTGGGAGGCACCAGAATCAACAATCAATGGTTTAGTCACATTCTGAGCAGTGTAGATTCTAGGTGATTCATTTCCATTGTCTAATGAGCTTGGTTTCACTAGCAACCTATCAATGATTCCAGATAAAGATTTTGTACTATCGAGCAACATATCAATGGTTCTAGGAACTCTATAAGAAGCATAGGAATAACCAAGGATATTTCCAAGAGGGTTACCAGACTCCTTGAGAGCTTTGATTAGAGCCTCAATATCAGACTTCCTGATCACTTCATTCTCCATGCTCTTCAGGGAAGTATGTTGAGAAGCTAAGGCATTCCCTTCACTTTCTCCACCTCGCAGGTTTGACCCAGCACCAGATGAACCAGCCTCACTTGCTTCAGACAGATGCGCTCTAGCTTCCCTTTCCTTCATGAACTTTGGTGTTTTAAGATGGGGATGGAGGATCCAACACTGACTCCTCTTGTGACCAGGCTTCTTGCAATGATCACAGTTGCCTCCAAACTTCCTATCATCACCATACTTCCTGTCTTCAGTCATGTACATTTCTTTATTAGCTTGCACAGTCTCAGCTTTGTTAGCTAGAGACAAGTCTCCTTTGCCTCCAAATAACCCAAGTGACCCTTCCTCCTTCTGGATTTGAGCACATACTTCCCCTAGAGATGGAAGCTTAGAGGACCTCAGTATGTGCTTGATCACATCATTAAAGGCAGGATTCAGAGTCAACAACAACCCAAACACTTGATCTTGCTCACGCCTCTCCATGATTGTCTCCTGATCAGTAGTGTTGGGTCTTAGCATCTCCAGCTCAGACCAAAGAGCTCTGAACTTACCCAAGTGGTTGATGAACTCAACCTCTTCTTGCACCAGTGTATTGATGGCTCTCTTCACCTCAAACACCCTGCTCAGATTGGAAATGTTCCCATATACCTTCTGGAGTGTCTCCCACAAGGCCTTTGGAGTCTCATAGTAGCTATAAGCTTCAAGGATTGAGGCTTTAAGAGATCCTTGTATCACAGATAACACCATCAGATCCTCTTGAGCCCACTTATCTTGGTCGACCAAAGCAAGCTCCTTTTCACCTCCATCATCACCAACAACTGGTTTTGGACCTCCATCAGTGATATGAGACCATAAACCCTTGCTCCCAATGGCTGTCTTCACTAGCCTAGACCACAACAGGTAGTTACCACCACCTTTCAAAACCACAGGAACAGCCATGATCTTGTTTCCTTCCATCTTGCCTTCGTTGACTCAGATGAACACCAAAGACTGAATCTTGAAATGAAGCTGAAGACTTGCAAACTCAATACCCAGAAACTGAGCAACCTGGCTCTTGTTGACATGAAGAATAAATCAGTGACATGAATGTTGACATGAAGAGATGAAACAATAATGTTGAGATGAAGTAATAAGGAGCAATCACGTGATGTTTCAAGGTCAAGACAGCCATTGGGACATGTCACTTTTGGTCTGAGCAGTCTGAACCAAGACAGGACAGTCTGAACCAAGACAGAGAAGTCTGAACCAAGACAGAGCAGTCTGAACCAAGACAAGACAAGAAGAAGATTACATGTGGTGGCTAAGGAAGAAAGAGAAGGCTGTGTCACTTTCACAGCAGGCTGGACCACCTTCTTGTCTTGCTCAAGCAGAATAGATTAATAGTTTCTGATCAGATATTTTCTTCTTGTTTGTCTTTAAATACCTTGTAGCCATGAACCATATTGGTCAAGGAAATAAGTTCCTCATTACTCTCTCTATATATAATTTCGAAATCCACTCTCTCTCATCTCTCTCTCACTAATTCTCGCTGTTCTTGTTGTTCTTCATATGTTCTTCATATTCTAACACAATCCAGACATCAAATCTACTTATTCTCTCATGGTATCAGAGCCATAAACTCTTGAAACCTTATTCTCACCAACTTCCGAAAATAAATCTACCATTTTACTTTGTTTCTACTCTGTTTCTATTCTGTTTCTACTCTGTTTTTACTCTGTTTTTTACTCTGTTTTCTCACTTTCTCAGTCTCAAAAAGAAGTCTCTTAATACTTTTGGGTTCTTTTGTTCAAAACTCTCTTCCATTATGTGGTCTTAAAATTCTTTTCCCTGTCTACAATACTCTATTTTTTCTTTTCCTCAAAAATTCATGGATTCATAAACCAGCCATGGAAATGAAGAAAACAAGCATAACTCCAGTAACCCTTGAGGGGTCTAACTACCTGCTATGGTCAAGAGTGACCAGAGTTTCCTTGGGAAGACATGGACTTTGGGACAGCCACATCATGAAGGCTGATGCTTCAAAGAGGATGACTCAAGAAAAAAAAACAGGCGCATGGCCTGAAGGATGAAGACAAGTGGGTTAAAGAAGACCAACAAGCACTTGAGATCATCCAGAGCTCTCTGTCTATTTCTATTTTGGAAGCCTACTCACACTGTGAGAGCTCCAAAGGGCTATGGGAGAGCCTTCACACTGTTTATTGAAACACCTCCAACCTGAGCAGAGTCTTTGAAGTCAAGAGGATTATCAATGATCTCAACCAAGAGGAAATGGAGTTCAATCAATTTTATGGCAAATTCAGAAGCTTATGGGCAGAACTTGATACCATTAGACCAAGTTCAGTAGATCCAGAAGTTCTGAAAGAAAGATATGAGCAAGATAAATCTTTTAGTCTGCTCCTGGCCCTGAATCCACATTACAACCAATTGATCAATCATATACTAAGGGAAGACAAGCTGCCAAACTTAGAAGAGGTGTGCTCTTTTGTTCAAAGAGAACTTGGCGCCCACAATCTTTTTGAAGGAAAAAGGAAGCTGATCCAACCTGTGAGAGACATGCATGGTCAGAAAGGAAAGCATAGGAAACTCAAATAGGCCAAGAGGAGACATGACCAGAGGGGTATTAACCCAAGAAGGTCTAATCTAAAAACAACTATAGAAGATCTCAACACAACAGAGCAACAAATTGTGATGGGCACATCCATGTACTCTGCCCTTACAAATGAGTCTCATGAAAGAGTAACTGGAAGTCCGAGCAATGATCCTATCAGTATGAGTGAGTTAGCACCATTGATCAGGGCTGCCAAGGCCATTATCTCCCTCAAGAAGTCTGGTACCCATTCTCTTACTACTAAGCCTATTATTATAGATTCAGGAGCTAGTCATCATATGATTAGTGATAAGAATTTAACTAGTGATGTTAGGCCTGCCTTAGGGAATGTAATAATAGCTAATGGAGATAAGGTGAAGATATAAGGAATAGGGAATCTTAAGTTGTTTGATAAAGAATCACCTGCCTTTTATATGTCTAGTTTTGCTTCTAACTTACTCTCTGTGAGGAAGGCCACCATTGACCTGAATTGTCAGGGGGTCTTTAGGCCTAATGATGTTGAGTTTCAGGACCTTAAGACAGGGAAGGTAATTGGAGAAGGAAACAGCCAGGGTGGTTTATACCATCTCCAACAGACTAAGCCTTCTAAACTCTCTACTCCTCCTCATTTATGCATGATCAGTAACTCATCTATGTGTGATAGTACTACTTGGCATGTTAGATTAGGCCATCCTCACACTCGTGCATTAGAGATTATTATGCCTGATATGAGATTCAACCACTTAGAATGTGAAGCATGCATCTTAGGAAAGCATTGCAAATCTGTGTTTCCAACATCAGAAACCATTTATGAGAAATGTTTTGATCTAGTTCATTATGATGTTTGGACCTCGCCTTGTATGTCTAGGGATAACCATAAGTATTTTGTCACTTTTATAGATGAGAAATCAAAATACACTTGGATCACCTTACTTCCTTCTAAGGATCTTGTGCTAGAGGCTTTTATGAACTTTCAGTCTTATGTCACTAATCATTTTAAAACTAATGTGAAGGTACTAAGGTCAGACAACGGAGGAGAGTATACAAGCCATGATTTCAAGAATCATTTGGCGAAACATGGTATAGTCCACCAAACAAGCTGCCCTTATACTCCACAACAAAATGGTGTGGCTGAGAGAAAGAATAGGCATATGATGGAGGTGCCTAGGTCAATGATGTTCCATGAAAATATTCTGAAGAGATTCTGGAAATGATGTTGTGATAACAGCATGCTATCTCATCAACCGGACTCCTACCAAGGTGCTGAAGGATATCTCCCCTTATGAAGTACTCAACCAAACCAGACCTGCGATTCAACATCTTAGAGTGTTTGGATGCACATGCTTTGTGTTGATACCTGGAGAGCAGAGAAACAAGCTAGAGGCAAAGAGCATGAAGTGCATGTTCATTGGATATTCACCTACACAAAAAGGATACAAGTGCTATAATCATGAAACAAGAAGAGTACTTGTATCCAGAGATATGAAGTTTATGGAAGGAAAAGGGTTTTATGCTGAGAAGAGTTGGGATGAGCTCAAAGATCTGTCTCAAGCATCAGACAATGGTAATAATCTGAGAATTATTATGGAAAGTCTTGGCACTAGTATGTCCAAAGAACCTGAAAAAGTCAGGGAGGTTCCCACTCAAGCTAATGAGGAAGATATTGGAGTCACTCATCCTGATCATGAGGGGGGAAATGGAAATGGACAGCCTGAAGTGCTAACTCAACCTGAAGAGAACTCATTTGCTCATGATCAAGATGAGATGCCATCAGAATCAGAAACTGAGACTCAAGTAGGCGAACCAAGTGAAGGAAATGAGGCAGAACCTGATCAGATACATCCTTTGAGAATGAGTACAAGAATCAAGAAACCTGCTTCAAACTGGATTAATACAAGAGTTTACTTCAATGCTGAAGTTGTGGCTCATCCAATAAGGGAAGTATGCTCCCTTGCTCAATATCCAGAAGAGCATCAAGTCTTCATTGGGGAATTTGATCAGGAGTACATCTCAAAAACATATGAAGAGGCTATGCAACATGAGGAGTGGAGAGCATCTGTTGGAGATGAGGTCAATGACATGACTAAGAATGATACATGGTTTGAAACTGAGCTCCCCAATATTGACCATGAAGAAGAATAAGAGACAATATGAAGTGTTGATCAGACAATAAGAGAAGGCTAAGTTAGAGACTTGGATTACAAGGCAGTCTGTACAACTTGTACGGATTAGACTTAATCCCATCTGTGACCTAACTTGACTTGGAGGCAAAGGAACTGATGGGAATGTCGACCACTTTGATTCAGAAACAAGAGAAGGCCGTTGGAGATATTTGTACATGAAGAAACATTTAAATAAAGGAGTCACATGTTGAGGTTAGCCTTGGAGCCGTTTGGGTCATGTCCCTTTCATTGTCTAGACGCGCCAGCATGAGACAAAATTGTTTATCATTTCCCATTGTTTATTGTTTCTCTTGTTCTGATTGTCTAGTCTATATAAAGACATGTAACCCTTTGTAGTTTAATTAAGGAAATCAGATCCTTCCTATTCTCTTCTATTCTTGGTCGACTAACTTACTTTTCCCTCTCTCTCCTTTCTTATCCGGATCAAACCCTCTCTCTCTCACTTGTTCTTCACATGTTCTTTACTTGTTCTTCACTAAACTTACATGGTATCAGAGCTTTAAGCTTCTGAGAACCTATTTTCCTTCCGCAAATCTACTCTGAAACTCACTCCCTTTCATTCTACTCGGTTACTTTCTTGAAGAACCATCCTACAAAATTCTTATTCTAAGCGAGTGAGAGAAAGTGTTCTTGAGTGTTCTTGGGGATTATTTGAGGAGTCTTCCTTTGTGTTGAACGTGCTTACTCTTTTTTGTCCCTCTCTTTACTCTAGACAGCTCCTCAAAGTCTCCTAGACTCGTTCACCTAAGTTTGAAATTCAAACTGTACTTGGCGCCTCTCTCATCTCAAGAAAACTATGGAGCAACAAAGACCAGTTCACATTCTGAGTGCCGTCAAAGGGACAAACGACATTACTTTGTCAAGACTAACCAAGACTGCCCTTGGAGGAAGAGGCTTGTGGGGGCATATCACATCAAGTGAAGCACCAAAGCAAATCACCCAAGGGGAAGATGGCAAGGAGGTTGTAGTGACTGATGAAGGCAAATGGGAACAAGAAAATCTCATGGTGCTGTCAGCCTTGCAAAGCTCACTTGACACACCTATCATGGACTGTTACTCACACTGTGAGACAGCCAAGAAGCTATGGGACACCTTATACAAGGTGTATGGCAACCCTTCAAACCTTACAAGGATATTTGAAGTGAAGAGAGCCATCAACAATCTACATCAAGAAGAGATGGATCTTACCAAGCACTTGGGAAAGTACAGCCAACTGTGGTCTGAGCTTGAGATACTTAGACCAAGCACCACTGATCCTAACACTCTTGAAGAAAGGCGTGAGCAAGAAAAAGTATTTGGGTTACTTCTCACACTGAACTCAAGCTTCAGTGACCTTCTCAAACACATATTGCGAGCCAAGGAGCTCCCTAGCTATGATGATGTGTGTGCTCAACTTCAGAAGGAGTTAGGCTCAGATGGCTTGTTTTGTGGAAAAGGAGAGCTCTCTATGGCAAACAAGGCTGACAAGGTGGAGAATGCTTCAGCAAATAAAGCCTACTTCAAACCAAGAGGAGGAGGAGACAAATCTGTGACTTGCGAGCATTGCAAGAGGCAAGGGCACTCCAAAAACAATTGCTGGATCCTCCACCCACACCTCAGGCCAGCTCCAGCCAACAGAATCAAGCAAGAGAAAATGAAGTTGTTCAACAGAATGACCAGCAGATGGTTCAACACATGCACCTAGCTAGTGAAGGGAGGGCTTTAGTGTCAACTACACATGCACCAACCTATGCGGTTGGAGCTTATTCTCAGCCTGCCCAAGAGGATGCATTCATCTGCAAGTCATAAATTGAGGCCTTGATCAAAGCTCTCAATGCAAACTCTGGTAACATTAGTAGTAATGTCTTACATAAATCACTGAATGTTAAACCATTAGTAATTGATTCAAGAGCATCTCATCACATGATATAGGATTGTAGTCTCATTAGTAACACAGAACCTGCTCTAGGAAGTGTGACAATTGCTAATGGTGATAGAATACCTATTAAAGGTATAGGGAACTTAAAGCTGTTTGAAAAAGAGTCTAAAGCATTTTACATGCTCTCATTTGCATCCAACTTACTCTCGGTTAAAAAGGCAACTACTGATCTGAATTGTAATGTTATCTTCAGTCCTAATGATGTCCATTTTCAGGATATTGAGACAAGTAAGATGCTGGGAAAGGGTGTTAGCAAGGGCGGATTATATTTGCTTGAAGACACCATAATTAGTTCTGATTTTCTCATGCTTTTAGTTCCAATTCTACTTTAGCTTCTGATGTATTATGGCATGCTAGACTAGGTCATCCTCATCTCGTGCCTTAGGACTATTGTTACCTAAAGTTTCCTTTAAGAATGATAGCTGTGAAGCTTGTATCCTTGGGAAACATTGCAAGACTGTCTTTGTTAAATCCACTACTATTTATGATCATTGCTTTGATTTAGTTTACTCAGATGTTTGGACTGCTCCTTGTGTTTCTAGGGAAAATTATAAATATTTTGTCACATTCATTGATGAGAAATCTAAATATACTTGGCTAACCTTAATTCAATCAAAGGATAGGGTATTAGAAGCATTTATGAACTTTCAAAGTTATGTTACTAATCATTTCAATGCCAAGATCAAAATCTTTAGGTCAGAGAATGGTGGAGAATACACAAGTCATGCATTCAAGAATCATTTAGCCAAACATGGAATCATTCACCAAACTAGTTTCCCTTACACACCACAACAAAATGGAGTATCTGAAAGAAAGAATCGACATCTCATGGAGGTTGCTAGAAGCATGATGTTCCATGCCAATGTCCCAAAAAGGTTTTGGGGAGATGCTGTGGTGGCTGGCTGCTACTTAATCAATAGAACCCCCACAAGAATTCTCCATGATGTCTCTCCTTATGAGGTATTAAATAAAAACAGACCCTCCATTGATCATTTGCGTGTGTTTGGTTGCACTTGCTTTGTCTTGATTCCAGGTGAACAGAGAAATAAGCTTGAAGCTAAGAGTATCAAAGCAATGTTCATTGGGTACTTAGCTAACCAGAAGGGATACAAATGCTATGTACCTGAAACCAGAAGAGTGATGGTATCTCGAGATGTAAAGTTCATGGAGTCCAAGGGGTACTATGATGAGAAGAGCTGGGAGAGCTTGAAAGATCTATCAAATGCACCCTCGGATAGAGCCAATAATCTGAGGATCATACTTGAGAGTCTCGGCATTGGCCAACCAAGAGAAGGGGGAAGGTCTCACTCTCCACAACCCCAAGAGAGTGAACCGGCTGTAGAAACTCCTCACCTTGATCTTGAAAGGGGGAACCAAACAGAACCAGCTGAAACAAGTCACCAAGAGGGTTCTGAAGTTCATGATCAAGGTGAGCAAGAGGAACAACATGAAACTATACAACATCAAGATGATAGAGATCAAGATGATGGAAACCAAACTGAAGAGGTAGAACCAGAACAAGCTCAGCCACTAAGGAGAAGCACTAGGATAAGGCATGGACCAGAACACTGGAAGAACACAAGTGTACTTCAATGCTAATGTGGTAGCTCATCCAGAGAGGGCAGTGTGTTCATTAGCTCAATATCCAGAAGAGCATCAAGTCTTCATGAGCAATGTGGATCAAGAATACATTCCCAAGACTTATGAAGAAGCAATGGCAGATGATGAGTGGAAAGCATCAGTGGGAGATGAGATGGGTGCCATGATCAAGAATGACACATGGTTTGAAACTGAACTTCCCAAAGGCAAGAAGACTGTGACAAGTCGCCTACTCTACACTATCAAGTATCTAGCTAATGGAAAACCAGAAAGAAAGAAGACAAGGATGGTGGCAAGGGGATTCACTCAAACGTATGGTGAAGATTACTTGGACACCTTTGCTCCTGTTGCAAAGCTTCACACTACCAGGATCATTCTCTCAGTTGTAAGAAACTTGGAATGGGACTTATGGCAAATGGATGTGAAGAATGCATTCCTTCAAGGAGAACTAGAGGATGAAGTCTACATGAGACCCCCTCCTGGTCTAGAACACATGGTTAAACCAGGAAATGTATGGAGACTCAAGAAGGCTATCTATGGACTAAATCAATCACCAAGAGCAAGGTACCATAAGCTTAGCACCACTATGAATGGGAAAGGGTTTTGCCGATCAGAAGCTGATCATACTCTCTTCACATTAACCAGCCAACAAGGTATAGTAGTCATCCTTGTGTATGTTGATGATATCATCATCACATGGAGTGACAAGGAAGGTATACAAACAACTAAAACCTTTCTCAAATCAGTATTTGATATAAAGGATCTTGGAGAGCTAAAGAACTTTCTTGGAATAGAAGTGTGCCGCTCTAAAGAGGGGCTCTTCTTGTCCCAAAGAAAATACACACTTGATCTCTTGGATGGTACAGGTATGCTTGGAGAAAAGGCAGCAAAGACACAACTGGAAGATGGATATAAGATCTTACGTGAGGGGGAGTATGAAGCAACTCCATTTGAAGATCCAAAACAGTACAAATGGCTAATGGGTAAGCTCATATATTTGACTATCACTAGACCTGATATTTGTTTTGCTGTGAACCAGGTTAGCCAACACAAGCAAGTACCAATGATGTATCACTGGAAAATGGTGGAGAGGATCTGTAGATACCTCAGTGGATCTCCTGGCCAAGGAATATGGATGGGATGCAATGGCAACACTGAAGTGGTTGGGTATTGTGATGCTGATTGGACAGGAGATATGAATGATAGGAAATCCACCACTAGATATTGTACATTCATTGGAGGCAACCTGGTCACATGGAAAAACAAGAAGCAAAAGGTTGTGTCATGTTCAAGTGCTGAAGCTGAATATAAAGCCATGAGGAAAGTGACAAACGAGCTAGAATGGATCAAAGGACTTCTCAAAGACTTGGGCACAAAGATCACCTCACCTATCACCATGCATTGTGACAACCAAGCAGCCATTCACATGGCCTCAAACTCAGTGTTCCATGAGAGGACCAAACACATTGAGTTAGATTGTCACAAGGTGAGACAGATGGTGATTCAAGGAGTAATTTTACCATGCTATACTAGAAGTGAGGATCAACTAGCAGTGGTCTTCACCAAAGCCACAAGTATCAAGGTGTGTGAGTCCATATATCCTAAGCTTGGACTCATGGACATCACGCACAAGTAAGCCCCTATAACCATGGAGCTTCCACTCTTTTTCCTTAGTATGTTTTTGTCCCAATGGGTTTTGCATACTAAGGTTTTGATGAGGGAAGTCTTCATGGTATCCACGCTTGACCATTAAATCCGGTCAAGCTTGAGTGGGAGTATTGACCATTACATAGTGAGTCATCCTGGTTTTATTAGAAGCTTGAAGAACCTGCCATGTGTCCAAACAGGCTAAACATGGATATCCTGATTAGAAAGTGGAATAACTTCTTCAACATAACTCCTATGAGATTTATCCATCTTCATGAAAGACTCTCCACTGATTAATGGTTCCAAATAAAGCTTCTTACATAGTATTCATCCTGGTTTGATTAGAAGCTTGAAGAACTTGCCATATGTCCAAACATGCTAAACATGGATATCCTGATTAGAAAGTGGAATAACTTCTTTAACATACCTCCTATAGGAAATATTCAACTTCATGGACACTCTCAACAGATTAATTGTTCCAAATCAAGCTTCTTACATAGTGAGTCATCCTGGTTTGATTAGAAGCTTGAAGAACCTGCCATATGTCCAAACAGGCTAAACATGGATATCCTGATTAGAAAGTGGAATAACTTCTTTAGCATACTTCTTATGGGATTTGTTAAACTTCATGGAAACTATCCACTGAATAATGGTTCCAAATCAAGCTTCTTATTTAGTGATTATCCTGGTTAAATAAGAAGCTTGAAGAACTGGCCATATGTCCAAACAGTCTAAACATGGATATCCTGATTAGAAAGTGGAATAACTTCTTCAACATAACTCCAATGAGATTTATCCAACTTCATGAAAAACTCTCCACTGATTAATGGTTCCAAATCAAGCTTCTTACATAGTGATTCATCCTAGTTTGATTAGAAGCTTGAAGAACTTGCCATATGTCCAAACAAGCTAAACATGGATATCATGATTAGAAAGTGGAATAACTTCTTTACCATACCTCTTATGGGATTTATTCAACTTAATGGTCACTATCCACTGATTAATGGTTCCAAATCAAGCTTCTTACATAGTGATTCATCCTGGTTTGATTAGAAGCTTTAAGAACTTGTCATATGTCCAAACATGCTAAACATGGATATCCTGATTAGAAAGTGGAATAACTTCTTTAACATACCTCCTATGGGATTTATTAAACTTCATGGACACTCTCCACAGATTAATGGCTCCAAATCAAGCTTCTTACATAGTGAGTCATCCTGTTTTGATTAGAAGCTTGAAGACCTTGCCATATGTCCAAACATGCTAAACATGGATATCCTGATTAGAAAGTGGAATAACTTCTTTAACATACCTCCTATAGGATTTATTCAACTTCATGGACACTCTCCACAGATTAATTGTTCCAAATCAAGCTTCTTACATAGTGAGTCATCCTGGTTTGATTAGAAGCTTGAAGAACCTGCCATATGTCCAAACAGGCTAAACATGGATATCCTGATTAGAGTGTGGAATAACTTCTTCAACATAACTCCTATGAGATTTATCCAACTTCATAAAAGAATCTCCACTGATTAATGGTTCTAAATCAAGCTTCTTACACAGTGAGTCATCCTGGTTTGATTAGAAGCTTGAAGAACTTGCCATATGTCCAAACAGTCTAAACATGGATATCCTGTTTAGAAAGTGGAATAACTTCTTCAACATAACTCCAATGAGATTTATCCAACTTCATGAAAGACTCTCCACTGATTAATTGTTCCAAATCAAGCTTCTTACATAGTGAGTCATCCTGGTTTGATTAGAAGCTTGAAGAACCTGCCATATGTCCAAACAGGCTAAACATGGATATCCTGATTAGAAAGTGGAATAACTTCTTCAACATAACTCCAATGAGATTTATCCAACTTCATGAAAGACTCTCCACTGATTAATTGTTCCAAATCAAGCTTCTTACATAGTGAGTCATCCTGGTTTGATTAGAAGCTTGAAGAACCTGCCATATGTCCAAACAGGCTAAACATGGATATCCTGATTAGAAAGTGGAATAACTTCTTCAACATAACTCCTATGAGATTTATCCAACTTCATGAAAGACTCTCCACTGAATAATGGTTCTAAATCAAGCTTCTTACACAGTGAGTCATCCTGGTTTGATTAGAAGCTTGAAGAACTTCTCATATGTCGAAACAGTCTAAACATGGATATCATGTTTAGAAAGTGGAATAACTTCTTCAACATAACTCCAATGAGATTTATCCAACTTTATGAAAGACTCTCCACTGATTAATTGTTCCAAATCAAGCTTCCTACATAGTGATTCATCCTGGTTTGATTAGAAGCTTGAAGAACTTGTCTTATGTCCAAATAGTCTAAACATGGATATCCTGATTAGAAAGTGGAATAACTTCTTCAACTTCATGGACACTCTCCACAGATTAATGGTTCCAAATCAAGCTTCTTACATAGTGATTCATCATGGTTTGTTTAGAAGCTTGAAGAACTTGTCATATGTTCAAACATACTAAACATGGATATCCTGATTAGAAAGTGGAATAACTTTTTAACATACCTCTTATAGGACACTCTCCACAGATTAATGGTTCCAAATCAAGCTTCTTACATAGTGAGTCATCATGGTTTGATTAGAAGCTTGAAGAACGTGCCATATGTCCAACATGCTAAACATGGATATCCTGATTAGCAAGTGGAATAACTTCTTTAACATACCTCCTATAGGATTTATTCAACTTCATGGACACTCTCAACAGATTAATGGTTCCAAATCAAACTTCTTACATAGTGAGTCATCCTGGTTTGATTAGAAGCTTGAAGAACCTGCCATGTGTCCAAACAGGCTAAACATGGATATCCTGATTAGAAAGTGAATAACTTCTTCAACATAACTTCTATGAGATTTATCCAACTTCATGAAAGACTCTCCACTGATTAATGGTTCCAAATAAAGCTTCTTAGATAGTGATTCATCCTGGTTTGATTAGAAGCTTGAAGAACTTGCCATATGTCCAAACATGCTAAACATGGATATCCTGATTAGAAAGTGGAATAACTTCTTTAACATACCTCCTATAGGAAATATTCAACTTCATGGACACTCTCAACAGATTAATGGTTCCAAATCAAACTTCTTACATAGTGAGTCATCCTGGTTTGATTAGAAGCTTGAAGAACCTGCCATGTGTCTAAACAGGCTAAACATGGATATCCTGGTTAGAAAGTGGAATAACTTCTTCAAAATAACTCCTATGAGATTTCTCCAACGTCATGAAAGACTCTCCACTGATTAAAGGTTCTAAATCAAGCTTCTTACAAAGTGATTAATCCTGGTTTGATTAGAAGCTTGAAGAACTTGCCATATGTCCAAACAGTCTAAACATGGATATCCCGATTAGAAAGTGGAATAACTTCTTCAACATAACTCCAATGAGATTTATCCAACTTCATGAAAGACTCTTCACTGATTAATTGTTCCAAATCAAGCTTCTTACATAGTGATTCATCCTGGTTTGATTAGAAGCTTAAAAAACTTGCCATATGTCCACACATGCTAAACATAGATATCCTGATTAGAAAGTGGAATAACTTCTTCAACATACCTCTTATGGGATTTATTCAACTTCATGGACACTATCCACTGATTAATGGTTCCAAATCAAGCTTCTTACATAGTGAGTCATCATGGTTTGATTAGAAGCTTGAAGAACTTGCCATATGTCCAAACATGCTAAACATGGATATCCTGATTAGAAAGTGGAATAACTTCTTTAACATACCTCTTATAGGATTTATTCAACTTCATGGACACTCTCAACAGATTAATGGTTCCAAATCAAACTTCTTACATAATGAGTCATCCTGGTTTGATTAGAAGCTTGAAGAACCTACCATGTGTCCAAACAGGCTAAACATGGATATCCTGATTAGAAAGTTGAATAACTTCTTTAACATACTTCTTATGGGATTTATTAAACTTCATGGACACTATCCACTGCATAATGGTTCCAAATCAAGCTTCTTATTTAGTGATTAATCCTGGTTTGATTAGAAGCTTGAAGAACTGGCCATATGTCCAAACAGTATAAACATGGATATCCTGATTAGAAAGTGGAATAACTTCTTCAACATAACTCCAATGAGATTTATCCAACTTCATGAAAAACTCTCCACTGATTAATGGTTCTAAATCAAGCTTCTTACAAAGTGATTCATCCTGGTTTGATTAGAAGCTTGAAGAACTTGCCATATGTCCAAACAAGCTAAACATGGATATCCTGATTAGAAAGTGGAATAACTTCTTTAACATACCTCTTATGGGATTTATTCAACTTAATGGTCACTATCCACTGATTAATGGTTCCAAATCAAGCTTCTTACATAGTGATTAATCCTGGTTTGATTAGAAGCTTGAAGAACTTGCCATATGTCCAAACATGCTAAACATGGATATCCTGATTAGAAAGTGGAATAACTTCTTTATCATACCTCCTATGGGAATTATTAAACTTCATGGACACTCTCCACAGATTAATGGTTCCAAATCAAGCTTCTCACATAGTGAGTCATCCTGGTTTGATTAGAAGCTTGAATAACTTGCCATATGTCCAAACATGATAAACATGGATATCCTGATTAGAAAGTGGAATAACTTCTTTAACATACCTCCTATAGGATTTATTCAACTTCATGGACACTCTCCACAGATTAATTATTCCAAATCAAGCTTCTTACATAGTGAGTCATCCTGGTTTGATTAGAAGCTTGAAGAACCTGCCATATGTCCAAACAGGCTAAACATGGATATCCTGATTAGA
>MU106432.1:43208-57834 GCA_012274485.2 Sinapis alba
ACTCTCCACTGATTAATGGTTCCAAATCAAGCTTCTAACATAGTGATTCATCATGGTTTGATTAGAAGCTTAAAGAACTTGCCATATGTCCAAACATACTAAACATGGATATCCTGATTAGAAAGTGGAATAACTTCTTTAACATACCTCTTATGGGACACTCTCCACAGATTAATGGTTCCAAATCAAGCTTCATACATAGTGTGTCATCATGGTTTTATTAGAAGCTTGAAGAACTTGCCATATGTCCAAATATGCTAAACATGGATATCCTGATTAGAAAGTGGAATAACTTCTTTAACATACCTCCTATATCATTTATTCAACTTCATGGACACTCTCAACAGATTAATGGTTCCAAATCAAACTTCTTACATAGTGAGTCATCCTGGTTTGGTAAGAAGCTTGAAGAACCTGCCATGTGTCCAAACAGGCTAAACATGGATATCCTGATTAGAAAGTGAAATAACTTCTTTAACATACTTCTTATGGGATTTATGAAACTTCATGGACACTATCCACTGAATAATGGTTCCAAATCAAGCTTCTTATTTATTGATTCATCCTGGTTTGATTAGAAGCTTGAAGAACTTGCTATATGTCCAAACAGGCTAAACATGGATATCCTGATTAGAAAGTGGAATAACTTCTTTAATAAACCTCTTATGGGATTTATTCAACTTCATGGACACTATCCACTGATTAATGGTTCCAAATCAATCTTCTTACATAGTGATTCATCCTGGTTTGATTAGAAGCTTGAAGAACTTGCCATATGTCGTAACAGGCTAAACATTGATATCTTGATTAGAAAGTGGAATAACTTCTTTACATACCTCCTATGGGATTTATTCAACTTCATGGACAGTCTTTACTGATTAATGGTTCCAAATCAAGCTTCTTACATAGTGATTCATCCTGGTTTGTTTAGAAGCTTGAAGAACTTGTCATATGTTCAAACATACTAAACATGGATATCCTGATTAGAAAGTGGAATAACTTTTTAACATACCTCTTATGGGACACTCTCCACAGATTAATGGTTCCAAATCAAGCTTCTTACATAGTGAGTCATCATGGTGTGATTAGAAGCTTGAAGAACTTGCCATATGTCCAACATGCTAAGCATGGATATTCTGATTAGAAAGTGAAATAACTTCTTTAACATACCTCCTATAGGATTTATTGAACTTCATGGACACTCTCAACAGATTAATGGTTCCAAATCAAACTTCTTACATAGTGAGTCATCCTGGTTTGATTAGAAGCTTGAAGAACCTGCCATGTGTCCAAACAGGCTAAACATGGATATCCTTATTAGAAAGTGGAATAACTTCTTCAACATAACTCCTATGAGATTTATCCAACTTCATGAAAGACTCTCCACTGATTAATGGTTCCAAATAAAGCTTCTTACATAGTGATTCATCCTGGTTTGATTAGAAGCTTGAAGAACTTGCCATATGTCCAAACATGCTAAACATGGATATCCTGATTAGAAAGTGGAATAACTTCTTTAACATACATCCTATAGGAAATATTCAACTTCATGGACACTCTCAACAGATTAATGGTTCCAAATTAAACTTCTTACATAGTGAGTCATCATGGTTTGATTAGAAGCTTGAAGAACCTGCCATGTGTCCAAACAGGCTAAACAAGGATATCCTGGTTAGAAAGTGGAATAACTTCTTCAACATAACTCCAATGAGATTTATCCAACTTCATGAAAGACTCTCCACTGATTAATGGTTCTAAATCAAGCTTCTAACATAGTGATTCATCATGGTTTGATTAGAAGCTTAAAGAACTTGCCATATGTCCAAACATACTAAACATGGATATCCTGATTAGAAAGTGGAATAACTTCTTTAACATACCTCTTATGGGACACTCTCCACAGATTAATGGTTCCAAATCAAGCTTCTTACATAGTGAGTCATCATGGTTTGATTAGAAGCTTGAAGAACTTGCCATATGTCCAAACATGCTAAACATGGATATCCTGATTAGAAAGTGGAATAACTTCTTTAACATACCTCCTATAGGATTTATTCAACTTCATGGACACTCTCAACAGATTAATGGTTCCAAATCAAACTTCTTACATAGTGAGTCATCCTGGTTTAATTAGAAGCTTAAAGAACCTGTCATGTGTCCAAACAGGCTAAACATGGATATCCTGATTAGAAAGTGGAATAACTTCTTTAACATACTTCGTATGGGATTTATTAAACTTCATGGACACTATCCACTGAATAATGGTTCCAAATCAAGCTTCTTATTTAGTGATTCATCTTGGTTTGATTAGAAGCTTGAAGAACTTGCCATATGTCCAAACAAGCTAAACATGGATATCCTGATTAGAAAGTGGAATAACTTCTTTAATATACCTCTTATGGGATTTATTCAACTTCATGGACACTATCCACTGATTAATGGTTCCAAATCAATCTTCTTACATAGTGGTTCATCCTGGTTTGATTAGAAGCTTGAAGAACTTGCCATATGTCGTAACAGGCTAAACATTGATATCCTGATTAGAAAGTGGAATAACTTCTTTACATACCTCCTATGGGATTTATTCAACTTCATGGACAGTCTCCACTGATTAATGGTTCCAAATCAATATTCTTACATAGTGATTCATCCTGGTTTGATTAGAAGGTTGAAGAACTTGCCATATGTCCAAACATGCTAAACATGGTTATTCTGATTAGAAAGTGGAATAACTTCTTTAACATACCTCCTATGGGATTTATTAAACTTCATGGACACTCTCCATAGATTAATGGTTCCAAATCAAGCTTCTTACATAGTGAGTCATCTTGGTTTGATTAGAAGCTTGAAGAACTTGCCATATGTCCAAACATGCTAAACATGGATATCCTGATTAGAAAGTGGAATAACTTCTTTAACATACCTCCTATAGGATTTATTCAACTTCATGGACACTCTCCACAGATTAATTGTTCTAAATAAAGCTTCTTACATAGTGAGTCATCCTGGTTTGATTAGAAGCTTGAAGAACCTGCCATATGTCCAAACAGGCTAAACATGGATATCCTGATTAGAAAGTGGAATAACTTCTTCAACATAACTCCTATGAGATTTATCCAACTTCATGAAAGACTCTCCACTGATTAATGGTTCTAAATCAAGCTTCTTACACAGTGAGTCATCCTGGTTTGATTAGAAGCTTGAAGAACTTGCCATATGTCGAAACAGTCTAAACATGGATATCCTGTTTAGAAAGTGGAATACTTCTTCAACATAACTCCAATGAGATTTATCCAACTTCATGAATGACTCTCCACTGATTAATTGTTCCAAATCAAGCTTCCTACATAGCGATTCATCTTGGTTTGATTAGAAGCTTGAAGAACTTGCCTTATGTCCAAACAGTCTAAACATGGATATCCTGATTAGAAAGTGGAATAACTTCTTCAACTTCATGGACACTCTCCACAGATTAATGGTTCCAAATCAAGCTTCTTACATAGTGATTAATCCTGGTTTGTTTAGAAGCTTGAAGATCTTGTCATATGTTCAAACATACTAAACATGGATATCCTAATTAGAAAGTGGAATAACTTTTTAACATACCTCTTATGGGACACTCTTCACAGATTAATGGTTCCAAATCAAGCTTCTTACATAGTGAGTCATCATGGTTTGATTAGAAGCTTGAAGAACTTGCCATATGTTCAACATGCTAAACATGGATATCCTGATTAGAAAGTGGAATAACTTCTTTAACATACCTCCTATAGGATTTATTCAACTTCATGGACACTCTCAACAGATTAATGGTTCCAAATCAAACTTCTTACATAGTGAGTCATCCTGGTTTGATTAGAAGCTTCAAGAACCTGCCATGTGTCCAAACAGGCTAAACATGGATATCCTGATTAGAAAGTGGAATAACTTCTTCAACATAATTCCTATGAGATTTATCCAACTTCATGAAAGACTCTCCACTGATTAATGGTTCCAAATAAAGCTTCTTACATAGTGATTCATCCTGGTTTGATTAGAAGCTTGAAGAACTTGCCATATGTCCAAACATGCTAAACATGGATATCCTGATTAGAAAGTGGAATAACTTCTTTAACATACCTCCTATAGGAAATATTCAACTTCATGGATACTATCAACAGATTATTGGTTCCAAATCAAACTTCTTACATAGTGAGTCATCCTGGTTTGATTAGAAACTTGAAGAACTTGCCATGTGTCCAAACAGGCTAAACATGGATATCCTGGTTAGAAAGTGGAATAACTTCTTCAACATAACTCCTATGAGATTTATCCAACTTCATGAAAGACTCTCCACTGATTAAAGGTTCTAAATCAAGCTTCTTACATAGTGATTCATCCTGGTTTGATTAGAAGCTTGAAGAACTTGCCATATGTCGTAACAGGCTAAACATTGATATCCTGATTAGAAAGTGAAATAACTTCTTTACATACCTCCTATGAGATTTATTCAACTTCATGGACAGTCTCCACTGATTAATTGTTCCAAATCAAGCTACTTACATAGTGATTCATCCTGGTTTGATTAGAAGCTTGAAGAACTTGCCATATGTCCAAACATGCCAAACATGGATATCCTGATTAGAAAGTGGAATAACTTCTTTAACATACCTCCTATGGGATTTATTATACTTCATGGACACTCTCCATAGATTAATGGTTCCAAATCAAGCTTCTTACATAGTGAGTCATCCTGGTTTGATTAGAAGCTTGAAGAACTTGTCATATGTCCAAACATGCTAAACATGGATATCCTGATTAGAAAGTGGAATAACTTCTTTAACATACCTTCTATAGGATTTATTCAACTTCATGGACACTCTCCACAGATTAATTGTTCCAAATCAAGCTTCTTACATAGTGATTCATCCTGGTTTGATTAGAAGCTTGAAGAACCTGCCATATGTCCAAATAGGCTAAACATGGATATCATGATTAGAAAGTGGAATAACTTCTTTAACATACCTCCTATAGGATTTATTCAACTTCAGGGACACTCTCCACTGATTAATTGTTCCAAATCAAACTTCTTACATAGTGATTCATCCTGGTTTGATTAGAAGCTTGAAGAACTTGCCTTATGTCCAAACAGTCTAAACATGGATATCCTGATTAGAATGTGAAATAACTTCTTCAACTTCATGGACACTCTCCACAGATTAATGGTTCCAAATCAAGCTTCTTACATAGTGATTCATCCTGGTTTGTTTAGAAGCTTGAAGAACTTGTCATATGCTCAAACATACTAAACATGGATATCCTGATTAGAAAGTGGAATAACTTCTTTAACATACCTCTTATGGGACACTCTCCACAGATTAATGGTTCCAAATCAAGCTTCTTACATAGTGAGTCATCCTGGTTTGATTAGAAGCTTGAAGAACTTGCCATATGTCTAAACATGCTAAACATGGATATCCTGATTAGAAAGTGGAATAACTTCTTTAACATACCTCCTGTAGGATTTATTCAACTTCATGGACACTCTCAACAGATTAATGGTTCCAAATCAAACTTCTTACATAGTGATTAATCCTGGTTTGATTAGAAGCTTGAAGAACTTGCCAAATGTCCAAACAGTCTAAACATCGATATCCTGATTAGAAAGTGGAATAACTTCTTCAACATAACTCCAATGATATTTATCCAACTTCATGAAAGCCTCTCCACTGATTAATGGTTCCAAATCAATCTTCTAACATAGTGATTCATCCTGGTTTGATTAGAAGCTTAAAGAACTTGCTATATGTCCAAACATACTAAACATGGATATCATGATTAGAAAGTGGACTAACTTCTTTAACATACCTCTTATGAGATTTATTCAACTTCATGGACACTATCCACTAATTAATGGTTCCAAATCAAGCTTCTTAAATAGTGATTCATCCTTGTTTGATTAGAAGCTTGAAGAACTTGTCATATGTCCAAACAGGCTAAACATGGATATCCTGATTAGAAAGTGGAATAACTTCTTTAACATACCTCTTATGAGATTTATTCAACTTCATGGACACTATCCACTGATTAATGGTTCCAAATCAAGCTTCTTACATAGTGATTCATCCTTGTTTGATTAGAAGCTTTAAGAACTTTCCATATGTCCTAACATGCTAAACATGGATATACTGACTAGAAAGTGGAATATCTTCTTTAACATACCTCCTATGAGATTTATCCAACTTCATGAAAGACTCTCCACTGATTAGTGGTTCCAAATCAAGCTTCTTACATTGTGATTCATCCTTGTTTGATTAGAAGCTTGAAGAACTTGCCATATGTCTAAACAGACTAAACATGGATATCCTGATTAGAAAGTGGAATAACTTCTTCAACATAACTCCTATGAGATTTATCCAACTTCATGAAAGACTCTCCACTGATTAATGGTTCCAAATCAATCTTCTTACATAGTAATTCATCCTGGTTTGATTAGATGCTTGAAGAACTTACAATATGTCCAAACAGACTAAACATGGATATCCAGATTAGAAAGTGGAATAACTTCTTCAACATAACTCCTATGAGGTTTGGCCAACTTCATGAAAGACTCTCCACTGATTATTGGTTCCAAATCAAGCTTTTTACATAGTGATTCATCCTGGTTTGATTAGAAGCTTGAAGAACTTGTCATATGTCCAAACAGGCTAAACATGGATATCCTGATTAGAAAGTGGAATAACTTCCTTAACATACCTCTTATGGGATTTATTCAACTTCATGGACACTATCCACTGATTAATGGTTCCAAATCAAGCTTCTTACATAGTGATTCATCCTGGTTTGATTAGAAGCTTGAAGAACTTGCCATATGTCCAAACAGTCTAAACATGGATATCCTGGTTAGAAAGTGGAATAACTTCATCAACATAACTCCTATGAGATTTATCCAACTTCATGAAAGACTCTCAACGGATTAATGGTTCCAAATCAAGCTTCTTACATAATGATTCATCCTGGTTTAATTAGAAGCTTGAAGAACTTGTCATATGTCAAAACATGCCAAACATGGATATCCTGATTAGAAAGTGGAATAACTTTTTTAACATACCTCCTATGGGATTTATTCAACTTCATAGACATTCTCCACTGATTAATGGTTCCAAATCAAGCTTCTTACATAATGATTCATCCTGGTTTAATTAGAAGCTTGAAGAACTTGTCATATGTCAAAACATGCCAAACATGGATATCCTGATTAGAAAGTGGAATAACTTTTTTAACATACCTCCTATGGGATTTATTCAACTTCATAGACATTCTCCACTGATTAATGGTTCCAAATCAAGCTTCTAACATAGTGATTCATCTTGGTCTGATTAGAAGCTTAAAGAACTTGTTATATGTCCAAACATACTAAACATGGATATCCTGATTACGAAGTGGAATAACTTCTTTAACATACCTCTTATGGGATTTATTCAACTTCATGGACACTCTACACTGATTAATGGTTCCAAATAAAGCTTCTTACATAGTGATTCATCCTGGATTGATTAGAAGCTTGAAGAACTTGTCATATGTCCAAACATGCTAAACATGGATATCCTTAGAAAGTGGAATAACTTCTTTAACATAACTCCTACGAGATTTATCCAACTTCATGAAAGACTTTCCACTGATTATTGGCTCCAAATTAAGATTTTTACATAGTGATTCATCCTGGTTTGATTAGAAGCTTGAAGAACTTGGCATATGTCTAAACAGTCTAAACATGGATATCCTGGTTAGAAAGTGGAATAACTTCTTCAACATAACTCCTATGAGATTTATCCAACTTCATGAAAGACTCTCCACTGATTAATTGTTCCAAATCAAGCTTCTTACATAGTGTTTCATCCTAGTTTGATTAGAAGCTTGAAGAACTTGCCATATGTCCAAACATGCTAACCATGGATATCCTGATTAGAAAGTGGAATAACTTCTTCAACATAACTCCAATGATATTTATCCAACTTCTTCAAAAACTTTCCACTGATTAATGGTTACAAATCAAGCTTCTAACATAGTGATTCATCTTGGTCTGATTAGAAGCTTAAAGAACTTGTTATATGTCCAAACATACTAATCATGGATATCCTGATTAGAAAGTGGAATAACTTCTTTAACATACCTCTTATGGGATTTATTCAACTTCATGGACACTCTACACTGATTAATGGTTCCAAATAAAGCTTCTTACATAGTGATTCATCCTGGATTAATTAGAAGCTTGAAGAACTTATCATATGTCCAAACATGCTAAACATGGATATCCTTAGAAAGTGGAATAACTTCTTTAACATAACTCCTATGAGATTTATCCAACTTCATGAAAGACTCTCCACTGATTAATGGCTCCAAATTAAGATTTTGACATAGTGATTCATCCTGGTTTGATTAGAAGCTTGAAGAACTTGTCATATGTCCAAACAGTCTAAACATGGATATCCTGGTTAGAAAGTGGAATAACTTCTTCAACATAACTCCTATGAGATTTATCCAACTTCATGAAAGACTCTCCACTGATTAATGGTTCCAAATCAAGCTTCTTACATAATGATTCATCCTGATTTGATTAGAAGCTTGAAGAACTTGTCATATGTCCAAACATGCTAAACATGGATATCCTGATTAGAAAGTGGAATAACTTCTTTAACATACCTCTTATGGGATTTATTCAACTTCATGGTCACTATCCACTGATTAATGGTTCCATATCAATCTTCTTACATACTGATTCATCCTGGATTGATTAAAAGCTTGAAGAACTTGTCATATGTCCAAACATGCTAAACATGGATATCCTCATTAGAAAGTGGGATAACTTCTTTAACATAACTCCTATGAGATTTATCCAACTTCATGAAAGACTCTCCACTGATTAATGGCTCCAAATTAAGCTTTGTATATAGTGATTCATCCTAGTTTGATTAGAAGCTTGAAGAACTTGCCATATGTCCAAACAGTCTAAACATGGATATCCTGATTAGAAAGTGGAATAACTTCTTCAACATAACTCCTATGAGATTTATCCAACTGCATGAAAGAATCTCCACTGATTAATGGTTCCAAATCAAGCTTCTTACATAGTTATTCATCCTGGTTTGATTAGAAGCTTGAAGAACTTGCCATATGTCCAAACAGGCTAAACATGGATATCATGATTAGAAAGAGGACTAATTTCTTTAACATGCCTCTTATGGGATTTATTCAACTTCATGCATATTATCCATTGATTAATGGTTCTAAATCAAGTTTTTACATAGTGATTCATCCTGGTTTTATTAGAAGCTTGAAGAACTTGCCATATATCCAAACATGCTAAACATGGATATCCTGATTAGAAAGTGGAATAACTTCTTTAACGTACCTCCTATGGGATTTATTCAACTTCATGGACACTCTCCACAGATTAATGGTTCCAAATCAAGCTTCTTACATAGTGCGTCATCATGGTTTGATTAGAAGCTTGAAGAACTTGTCATATGTCCAAACATGCTAATCATGGATATCCTCAATAGAAAGTGGAATAACTTCTTTAGCATAACTCCTATGAGATTTATCCAACTTCATGAAAGACTCTCCACTGATTAATGGCTCCAAATTAAGCTTCTTACGTAGTGATTCATCCTGGTTTGATTAGAAGCTTGAAGAACTTGCCATATGTCCAAACAGTCTAAACATGGATATCCTAGTTAGAAAGTGGAATAACTTCTTCAACATAACTCCTATGAGATTTGTCCAACTTCATGAAAGACTCTCCACTGATTAATGGCTCCAAATTAAGATTTTTACATAGTGATTCATCCTGGTTTGATGAGAAGCTTGAAGAACTTACAATATGTCCAAACAGTCTAAACATGGATATCCATATTAGAAAGTGGAATAACTTCTTCAACATAACTCCTATGAGGTTTAGCCAACTTCATGAAAGACTCTCCACTGATTATTGGTTCCAAATCAAGCTTCTTACATAGTGATTCATCCTGGTTTGATTAGAAGCTTGAAGAACTTGTCATATGTCAAAACATGCTAAACATGGATATCCTGATTAGAAAGTGGAATAACTTCTTTAACACACCTCTTATGGGATTTATTCAACTTCATGGACACTATCCACTGATTAATGGTTCCAAATCAAGATTCTTACATAGTGATTCATCCTGGTTTGATTAGAAGCTTGAAGAACTTGCCATATGTCCAAACAGTCTAAACATGGATATCCTGGTTAGAAAGTGGAATAACTTCTTCAACATAACTTCTATGAGATTTATCCAACTTCATGAAAGACTCTCCACGGATTAATGGTTCCAAATCAAGCTTCCTACATAGTGATTCATCCTGGTTTGATTAGAAGCTTGAAGAACTTGGCATATGTCCAAACATGCTAAACATGGATATCCTGATTATAAAGTGGAATAACTTTTTTAACATACCTCCTATGGGATTTATTCAACTTCTTAGACATTCTCCACTGATTAGAAGCTTCAAGAACTTGCCATATGTCCAAACATGCTAAACATGGATATCCTCATTAGAAAGTGGAATAACTTCTTCAACATAACTCCAATGATATTTATCCAACTTCTTCAAAAACTCTCCACTGATTAATGGTTACAAATCAACCTTCTAACATAGTGATTCATCTTGGTCTGATTAGAAGCTTAAAGAACATGTTATATGTCCAAATATACTAAACATGGATATCCTGATTAGAAAGTGGAATAACTTCTTTAACATACCTCTTATGGGATTTATTCAACTTCATGGACACTCTACACTGATTAATGGTTCCAAATAAAGCTTTTTACATAGTGATTCATCCTGGATTGATTAGAAGCTTGAAGAACTTGTCATATGTCCAAACAAGCTAAACATGGATATCCTTAGAAAGTGGAATAACTTCTTTAACATAACTCCTATGAGATTTATCCAACTTCATGAAAGACTCTCCACTGATCAATGGCTCCAAATTAAGATTTTTACATAGTGATTCATCCTGGTTTGATTAGAAGCTTGAAGAACTTGTCATATGTCCAAACACGCTAAACATGGATATCTTGATTAGAAAGTGGAATAACTTCTTTAACATACCTCCTATGGGATTTATTCAACTTCATGGACACTCTCCACAGAGTAATGGTTCCAAATAAATCTTTTACATAGTGAGTCATCATGGTTTGATTAGAAGCTTGAAGAACCTGCCATATGTCCAAACAGGCTAAACATGGATATCCTGATTAGAAAGTGGAATAACTTCTTCAACATAACTCCTATCAGATTTATCCAACTTCATGATAGACTCTCCACGGATTAATGATTCCAAATCAAGCTTCTTACATAGTGATTAATCCTGGTTTGATTAGAAGCTTGAAGAACTTGTCATATGTCCTAACATGCTAAACATTGATATACTGATTAGAAAGTGGAATATCTTCTTTAACATACCTCCTATGAGATTTATTCAACTTCATGCACACTCTCCACTGATTAATGGTTCCAAATCAAGCTTCTTACTTAGTGATTCATCCTGGTTTGATTAGAAACTTGAAGAACTTGCCATATGTCCAAAAAGTCTAAACATGGATATCCTGATTAGAAAGTGGAATAACTTCTTCAACATAACTCCTATGAGATTTGTCCAACTTCATGAAAGACTCTCCACTGATTAATGGTTCCAAATCAAGCTTCTTACATAGTGATTCATCCTGGTTTGATTAGAAGCTTGAAGAACTTGTCATATGTCCAAACACGCTAAACATGGATATCTTGATTAGAAAGTGGAATAACTTCTTTAACATACCTCTTATGCGATTTATTCAATTTCATGGACACTATCCACTGATTAATGGTTCCAAATCAAGCTTCTTACATAGTGATTCATCATGGTTTAATGAGAAGCTTGAAGAACTTGCCATATGTCCAAACATGCTAAACATGGATATCTTGATTAGAAAGTGGAATAACTTCTTTAACATACCTCCTATGGGATTTATTCAACTTCATGGACACTCTCCAAAGATTAATGGTTCCAAATAAATCTTTTACATAGTGAGTCATCTTGGTTTGATTAGAAGCTTGAAAAACCTGCCATATGTCCAAACAGGCTAAACATGGATATCCTGATTAGAAAGTGGAATAACTTCTTCAACATAACTCCTATGAGATTTATCCAACTTCGTGATAGACTCTCCACGGATTAATGGTTCCAAATCAAGCTTCTTACATAGTGATTCATCCTGGTTTGATTAGAAGCTTGAAGAACTTGTCATATGTCCTAACATGCTAAACATGGATATACTGATTAGAAAGTGGAATATCTTCTTTAACATACCTCCTATGAGATTTATTCAACTTAATGCACACTCTCCACTGATTAATGGTTCCAAATCAAGCTTGTTACTTAGTGATTCATCCTGGTTTGATTAGAAACTTGAAGAACTTGCCATATGTCCAAACAGTCTAAACATGGATATCCTTAGAAAGTGGAATAACTTCTTCAACATAACTACTATAAGATTTATCCAACTTCGTGGGGACTCTCCAATGATTAGTGGTTCCAAATCAAGCTTCTTACATTGTGATTCATCCTTGTTTGATTAGAAGCTTGAAGAACATGCCATATGTTTAAATAGACTAAACATGGATATCCTGATTAGAAAGTGGAATAACTTCTTCAACATAACTCCTATGAGATTTATCCAACTTCAGGAAAGACTCTCCACTGATTAATGGTTCCAAATCAAGCTTCTTACATAGTGATTCATCCTAGTTTGATTAGAAGCTTGAAGAACTTGTCATATGTCCAAACAGTCTAAACATGGATATCCTGGTTAGAAAGGGAATAACTTCTTCAATATAACTCCTATGAGATTTATCCAAATTCATGAAAGACTCTCCACTCATTAATGGTTCAAATCAAGCTTCTTGAATAGTGATTCATCCTGGTTTGATTAGAAGCTTGAAGAACTTGCCATATGTCCAAACTGTCTAAACATGGATATCTTGATTAGAAAGTGGAATATCTTCTTCAACATAACTCCAATGATATTTATCCAACTTCATGAAAGACTCTCCACTGATTAATGGTTCCAAATCAAGCTTCTAACATAGTCATTCATTCTGGTTTTATTAGAAGCTTAAAGAACTTGCCATATGTCCAAACATACTAAACATGGATATCATTATTAGAAAGTGGAATAACTTCTTTAACATACCTCTTATGGGATTTATTCAACTTCATGGACACTCTACACTGATTAATGGTTCCAAATAAAGCTTCTTACATAGTGATTTATCCTGTATTGATAGAAGCTTGAAGAACTTGTCATATGTCCAAACATGCTAAACATGGATATCCTCATTAGAAAGTGGAATAACTTCATTAACATAACTCATATGAGATTTATCCAACTTCATGAAAGACTCTCCACTGATTAGTGGCTCCAAATCAAGCTTCTTACCTAGTGATTCACCCTGGTTTGATTAGAAGCTTGAAGAACTTGCCATATGTCCAAACAGTCTAAACATGGATATCATGATTAGAAAGTGGAATAACTTCTTCAACATAACTCCTATGAGATTTATCCAACTTCATGGACATTATCAACTGATTAATGGTTCCAAATCAAGCTTTTTACATAGTGATTCATCCTGGTTTGATTAGAAGCTTGAAGAACTTGTCATATGTCCAAACAGGCTAAACATGGATATCCTGATTAGAAAGTGGAATAACTTCTTTAACATAACTCTTATGGGATTTATTCAACTTCATGGACACTGTCCACTGATTAATGGTTCCAAATCAAGCTTCTTACATAGTGATTCATCCTGGTTTGATTAGAAGCTTGAAGAACTTGCCATATGTCCCAACATGCTAAACATGGATATCCTGATTAGAAAGTGGAATAACTTCTTTAACATACCTCCTATGGGATTTATTCAACTTCATTGACACTCTCCACAGATTAATGGTTCCAAATCAATCTTTTACATAGTGAGTCGTCTTGGTTTGATTAGAGGCTCGAAGAACCTGCCATATGTCCAAACAGTCTAAACATGGATATCGTGATTAGAAAGTAGAATAACTTCTTTAACATAACTCCTATGAGATTTATCCAACTTCATGAAATACTCTCCACTGATTAATGGTTCCAAATCAAGCTTCTTACATTGTGATTCATCCTGGTTTGATTAGAAGCTTGAAGAACTTGTCATATGTCCAAACACGCTAAACATGGATATCTTGATTAGAAAGTGGAATAACTTCTTTAACATACCTCTTATGCGATTTATTCAATTTCATGGACACTATCCACTGATTAATGGTTCCAAATCAAGCTTCTTACATAGTGATTCATCCTGGTTTGATGAGAAGCTTGAAGAACTTGCCATATGTCCCAACATGCTAAACATGGATATCCTGATTAGAAAGTGGAATAACTTCTTTAACATACCTCCTATGGGATTTATTCAACTTCATGGACACTCTCCACAGATTAATGGTTCCAAATAAATCTTTTACATAGTGAGTCATCCTGGTTTTATTAGAAGCTTGAAAAACCTGCCATATGTCCAAACAGGCTAAACATGGATATCCTGATTA
>MU106432.1:59832-72064 GCA_012274485.2 Sinapis alba
ATAACTCCTATGAGATTTATCCAAATTCATGAAAGACTCTCCACTCATTAATGGTTCAAATCAAGCTTCTTGAATAGTGATTCATCCTGGTTTGATTAGAAGCTTGAAGAACTTGCCATATGTCCAAACCGTCTAAACATGGATATCTTGATTAGAAAGTGGAATATCTTCTTCAACATAACTCCAATGATATTTATCCAACTTCATGAAAGACTCTCCACTGATTAATGGTTCCAAATCAAGCTTCTAACATAGTCATTCATTCTGCTTTGATTAGAAGCTTAAAGAACTTGCCATATGTCCAAACATACTAAACATGGATATCATTATTAGAAAGTGGAATAACTTCTTTAACATACCTCTTATGGGATTTATTCAACTTCATGGACACTCTACACTGATTAATGGTTCCAAATAAAGCTTCTTACATAGTGATTTATCCTGGATTGATTAGAAGCTTGAAGAACTTGTCATATGTCCAAACATGCTAAACATGGATATCCTCATTAGAAAGTGGAATAACTTCATTAGCATAACTCCTATGAGATTTATCTAACTTCATGAAAGACTCTCCACTGATTAGTGGCTCCAAATCAAGCATCTTACCTAGTGATTCATCATGGTTTGATTAGAAGCTTGGAGAACTTGCCATATATCCAAACAGTCTAAACATGGATATCATGATTAGAAAGTGGAATAACTTCTTCAACATAACTCCTATGAGATTTATCCAACTTCATGGACATTATCAACTGATTAATGGTTCCAAATCAAGCTTTTTACATAGTGATTCATCCTGGTTTAATTAGAAGCTTGAAGAACTTGTCATATGTCCAAACAGGCTAAACATGGATATCCTGATTAGAAAGTGGGATAACTTCTTTATCATAACTCTTATGGGATTTATTCAACTTCATGGACACTATCCACTGATTAATGGTTCCAAATCAAGCTTCTTACATAGTGATTCATCCTGGTTTGATTAGAAGCTTGAAGAACTTGCCATATGTCCCAACATGCTAAACATGGATATCCTGATTAGAAAGTGGAATAACTTCTTTAACATACCTCCTATGAGATTTATTCAACTTCATGGACACTCTCCACAGATTAATGGTTCCAAATTAATTTTTTTACATAGTGAGTCATCTTGGTTTGATTAGAGGCTCGAAGAACCTGCCATATGTCCAAACAGTCTAAACATGGATATCGTGATTAGAAAGTGGAATAACTTCTTTAACATAACTCCTATGAGATTTATCCAACTTCATGAAAGACTCTCCACTGATTAATGGTTCCAAATCAATCTTCTTACATAGTGATTCATCCTGGTTTGATTAGAAGCTTGAAGAACTTGCCTTATGTCCAAACAGTCTAAACATGGATATATATTGTTTAGAAAGTGGAATAACTTCTTCAACATAACTCCAATGAGATTTATCCAACTTCATGAAAGACTCTCCACTGATTAATTGTTCCAAATCAAGCTTCTTACATAGTGATTCATCCTGGTTTGATTAGAAGCTTGAAGAACTTGCCATATGTCCAAACAGCCTAAACATGTATATCCTGATTAGAAAGTGGAATAACTTCTTCAACTTCATGGACACTCTCCACAGATTAGTGGCTCCAAATCAAGCTTCTTACATAGTGATTCATCCTGGTTTGATTAGAAGCTTGAAGAACTTGTCATATGTCCAAACAGGTTAAACATGGATATCCTGATTAGAAAGTGGAATAACTTCTTTAACATAACTCTTATGGGATTTATTCAACTTCATGGACACTATCCACTGATTAATGGTTCCAAATCAAGCTTCTTACATAGTGATTCATCCTGGTTTGATTAGAAGCTTGAAGAACTTGCCATATGTCCCAACATGCTAAACATGGATATCCTGATTAGAAAGTGGAATAACTTCTTTAACATACCTCCTATGGGATTTATTCAACTTCATGGACACTCTCCACAGATTAATGGTTCCAAATCAATCTTTTACATAGTGAGTCATCTTGGTTTGATTAGAGGCTCGAAGAACCTGCCATATGTCCAAACAGTCTAAACATGGATATCCTGATTAGAAAGTTGAATAACTTCTTCAACATAACTCCTATGAGATTTATCCAACTTCATGAAAGACTCTCCACTGATTAATGGTTCCAAATCAATCTTCTTACATAGTGATTCATCCTGGTTTGGTTAGAAGCTTGAAGAACTTGCCTTATGTCCAAACAGTCTAAACATGGGTATATATTGTTTAGAAAGTGGAATAACTTCTTCAACATAACTCCAATGAGATTTATCCAACTTCATGAAAGACTCTCCACTGATTATTTGTTCCAAATCAAGCTTCTTACAAAGTGATTCATCCTGGTTTGATTAGAAGCTTGAAGAACTTGCCATATGTCCAAACAGCCTAAACATGTATATCCTGATTAGAAAGTGGAATAACTTCTTCAACTTCATGGACACTCTCCAAGAATTAGTAATTCCAAATCAAGCTTCTTACATAGTGATTCATCCTGGTTTGATTAGAAGCTTGAAGAACTTGTCATATGTCCAAATAGTCTAAACATGGATATCCTGATTAGAAAGTGGAATAAATTTTTTAACATACCTCCTATGGGATTTATTCAACTTCATAGACACTCTCCACTGATTAATGGTTCCAAATCAAGCTTTTTACATAGTGATTCATCCTGGTTTGACTACAAGCTTGAAGAACTTGTCATATGTCCAAACAAGCTAAACATGGATTTCCTGATTAGAAAGTGGAATAACTTCTTTAACATACCTCCTATGGGATTTATTCAAATTCATGGACACTCTACACTGATTAATGGTTCCAAATCAAGCTTCTTACATAGTGATTCATCCTGGTTTGATTAGAAGCGTGAAGAATTTGCCATATGTCCAAACAGTCTAAACATGGATATCCTGATTAGAAAGTGGAATAACTTCTTCAACATAACTCCTATGAGATTTATCCAACTTCATGAAAGACTCTCCACTAATTAATGGTTTAAAAATCAATCTTCTTACACAGTGATTCATCCTGGCTTGATTAGAAGCTTGAAGAACTTGCCTTATGTCCAAACAGTATAAACATGGATATCCTGTTTAGAAAGTGGAATAACTTCTTCAACATAACTCTAATGAGATTTATCCAACTTCATGAAAGACTCTCCACTGATTAATTGTTCCAAATCAAGGTTCTTACATAGTGATTCATCCTGGTTTGATTAGAAGCTTGAAGAACTTGCCATATGTCCAAATAATCTAAACATGGATATCCTGATTAGAAAGTGTAATAACTTTTTTAACATACCTCCTATGAGATTTATTCAACTTTATAGACACTCTCCACTGATTAATGGCTCCAAATCAAGCTTCTTACATAGTGATTCATCCTGGTTTGACTAGAAGCTTGAAGAACTTGCCATATGTCCAAACAAGCTAAACATGGATTTCCTGAATAGAAAGTGGAATAACGTCTTCAACTTCATGGACACTCTCCACAGATTAGTGGTTCCAAATCAAGCTTCTTACATAGTGATTCATCCTGGTTTGATTAGAAGCTTGAAGAACTTGTCATATGTCCAAATAATCTAAACATGGATATCCTGATTAGAAAGTGGAATAACTTTTTTAACATACCTCCTATGAGATTTATTCAACTTTATAGACACTCTCCACTGATTAATGGCTCCAAATCAAACTTCTTACATAGTGATTCATCCTGGTTTGACTAGAAGCTTGAAGAACTTGCCATATGTCCAAACAAGCTAAACATGGATTTCCTGATTAGAAAGTGGAATAACTTCTTTAACATACCTCCTATGGGATTTATTCAAATTCATGGACACTCTACACTGATTAATGGTTCCAAATCAAGCTTCTTGCATAGTGATTCATCCTGGTTTGATTAGAAGCTTGAAGAATTTGCCATATGTCCAAACAGGCTAAACATGGATATCCTGATTAGAAAGTGGAATAACTTCTTCAACATAACTCCTATGAGATTTATCCAAATTCATGAAAGACTCTCCACTGATTAATGGTTTCAAATCAACCTTCTTACATAGTGATTCATCCAGGTTGGATCAGAAGCTTGAAGAACATGCCATGTGTCCAAACATGCTAAACATAGATATCCTGATTAGAAAGTGGAATAACTTCTTTAACATACCTCCTATGGGATTTATTAAACTTCATGGACACTCTCCTCTGATAATGGTTCCAAATCAAGCTTCTTACATAGTGAGTCATCCTGTTGTGATTAGAAGCTTGAAGAACTTACCATATGTCCAAACAGGCTAAACATGGATATCCTGATTAGAAAGTGGAATAACTTCTTCAACATAACTCCTATGAGATTTATCCAACTTCATGAAAGACTCTCCACTAATTAATGGTTCCCAATCAAGCTTCTTACATAGTGATTCATCATGGTTTGATTAGAAGCTTGAAGAACTTGCCATATGTCCAAACAGGCTAAACATTGATATCTTGATTAGAAAGTGGAATATCTTATTTAACATACCTCCTAAGGGATTTATTCAACTTCGTGGACGCTCTCCACTGATTAATGGTTCCAAATCAAGCTTCTTACATAGTGAGTCATCCTGGTTTGATTAGAACCTTGAAGAACTTGCCATATGTCCAAACAGTCTAAACATGGATATCCTTATTAGAAAGTGGAATAACTTCTTCAACATACCTCCTATGGGATTTATTTAACTTCATGAAAGACACTCCACGGATTAATGGTTCCAAATCAAGCTTCTTACATAGTGAGTCATCCTGGTTTGATTAGAAGCTTGAGGAACTTGCCATATGTCCAAACATGCTAAACATGGATATCCTGATTAGAAAGTGGATTAACTTCTTTAACATACCTCCTATAAGATTTATTCAACTTCATGGCCAGTCTCCAAAGATTAACGGCTCCAAATCAAGCTTATTACATAGTGATTCATCCTGGTTTGATTAGAAGCTTGAAGAACTTACCATATGTCCAATTAGGCTAAACATGGATATCCTGATTAGAAAGTGTAATAACTTCTTCAACATAACTCCAAAGATATTTATCCAACTTCATGAAAGACTCTCCACTGATTAATGGTTCCAAATTAATCTTCTAACATAGTGATTCATTCTGGTTTGATTAGAAGCTTAAAGAACTTGTCATATGTCCAAACAGGCTAAACATGGATATCATGATTAGAAAGTGGAATAACTTTTTTTACATACCTCCTATGGGATTTATTCAACTTCATAGACACTCTCCACTGATTAATGGTTTCAAATCAAACTTCTTACATAGTGATTCGTCCTGGTTTGATTAGAAGCTTGAAGAACCTGCCATATGTCCAAACATGCTAAACATGGATATCCTGATTAGAAAGTGGAATAACTTCTTCAACATAACTCCTATGAGATTTATTCAACTTCATGAAAGAATCTCCACAGATTAATGGTTCCAAATCAAGCTTCTTACATAGTGAGTCATCCTGGTTTGATTAGAAGCTTGAAGAACTTGCCATATGTCCAAACATGCTAAACATGGATATCCTGATTAGAAAGTGAAATAACTTCTTTAACATACCTCCTATAGGATTTATTCAACTTCATGGCCACTCTCCAAAGATTAACGGCTCCAAATCAAGCTTCTTACATAGTGATTCATCCTGGTTTGATTAGAAGCTTGAAGAACTTGCCATATGTCCAAACAAGCTAAACATGGATATCCTGATTAGAAAGTGGAATAACTTCTTCAACATAACTTCTATTAGATTTATCCAAGTTCATAAAAGATTCTCCATTGATTAATGGTTCCAAATCAAGCTTCTTACATAGTGATTCATCCTGGTTTGATTAGAAGCTTCAAGAACTTACCATATGTCAAAACAGGCTAAACATGGATATCCTGATTACAAAGTGGAATAACTTCTTCAACATACCTCCTATGGGATTTATTCAACTTCATGAAAAACTCTCCACGGATTAATGGTTCCAAATCAAGTTTCTTACATAGTGATTCATCCTGGTTTGATTAGAAGCTTGAAGAACTTGTCATATGTCCAAACAGGCAAAACATGGATATCCTTATTAGAAAGTGGAATAACTTTTTTAACATACCTCCTATGGGATTTATTAAACTTCATAGACACTCTCCACTGATTAATGGTTCCAAATGAAGCTTCTTACATATTGATTCATCCTATTTTGATTAGAAGCTTGAAGAACTTGACATATGTCCAAACAGGCTAAACATGGATATCCTGATTAGAAAGTGGAATAACTTCTTCAACATAACTCCTATGAGATTTATCCAACTTTATGAAAGACTCTCCACTGACTAATGGTTCCAAATCAAGCTTCTTACATATTGATTCATCCTGGTTTGATTAGAAGGTTGAAGAACTTGCCATATGTCCAAACAGGCTAAACATGGATATCCTGATTAGAAATTGGAATAACTTCTTTAACATACCTCTTATGGGATTTATTCAACTTCATGGACACTATACACTGATTAATTGTTCCAAATCAAGCTTCTTACATACTGAGTCATCCTGGTTTGATTAGAAGCTTGAAGAACTTGCAATATGTCCAAACATGCTAAACATGGATATCCTGATTAGAAAGTGGAATAACTTCTTCAACATACCTCTTATGAGATTTATCCAACTTCATGAAAGACTCTCCACTGACTAATGGTTCCAAATCAAGCTTCTTACATAGTGAGTCATCCTGGTTTAATTAGAAGCTTGAAGAACTTTCCATATGTCCAAACAGTCTAAATATGGATATCCTTTAGAAAGTGGAATAACTTCTTCAACATAACTCCTATGAGATTTATCCAACTTCATGAAAGACTTAAACACTTTTGTGTTTTAGTGTTCTAGTGAGTGTACATCAAAGATTAAGAGAGAATAAGAGTGGTTTGTAAGAGACATTCAGAGAATAGAGAGAATAGAGAGAATAGAGTGAGAATGGCGATTTAGAGAGAGAGAGAGACTCAAAACTGCATTACTTGATTTAGATGAGAGCTTACAAGATATAAAGAGAATACAATCATGTCTAGGTTCAATGAATTCAACCTGGACCTGTAAGCATGTGAGGTCAATACAAATACTTGGCTGAGAGGCTCCACATGCTTGGACAAGCTGTAAAGTAGCTCTTCCTTTCCAGCTGTGGTCTCACCTTATCCTCTTACCTTATCTACTCTCCCTGGTCGTGTTCCTCGTGTCAAGAATGGATAAATGCAAGGTAACTTCTCATCTTGCCTTATTTACCTTCTTCCAAAGTTATTGTGGTAACTTCCAAAAGTTATTGTGGTAACTTTTGGAGTTACTGTCTCAACCTCAACACTTCTCTTCTCTAATTGATCCCTGAACCTCCAAGAGTCCATCTTTTCATTACCTTCCTCTCAACACTCCCCCTCAAGCTAGACTAAGTGAACCTGTCTAGCTTAGAAACCATGAAGACCTCCCTCATTAAAAACCTCACCAAGGAAAACCCATTGGGATAAAACCTTGATGAGGGAAAAAGAGTGGAGACTCCATGGTTAAGGGGATCAGCTCCTAGGAGTAAGATCAATGAGTCCAAGCCTAGAAAGAATGGACTCCATTGTCTTCAGTCTTGCTGCCTTAGTAAACACATCAGCAAGTTGGTCTTCACTTCGTGTATAACATGGCAGTATCACTCCTAAGATAATCATCTGTCTCACCTTGTGACAGTCAACTTCTATGTGCTTCGTCCTCTCATGAAAGACTGAGTTAGAAGAAATGTGGATAGCTGCTTGATTGTCATAATGCATTGTCATGGGAGTGGTCTGCTCAATATCCAGATGCTTCAAAATACCTTTGATCCAGACCAACTCATTTGTCAGCTTCAACATGGCTCTATACTCAACTTTAGCACTAGAACATGAGATAACCTTCTGCTTCTTACTCTTCCAAGTGACCAAATTTCCTCTAATGAATGTACAATACCCAGTAGTTGATCTTCTGTCCACTATATATCCTGCCCAATCAGCATCACAATACCTAACCACTTCTGTACTGCCATTACATCCCATTCAAACTCCTTGTCCAGTCATGCCACTCAAGTACCTCAGTATCCTATCAACCATCTTCCAGTGATGTACCTTTGGTTCCTGCATATGATGACTCACTTGATTCACAACAAAACATATATCTGGTCTTGTGATGGTCAAGTAGATCAGTTTGCCAACCATCTTCCTATACAGCTTAGCATCCTCAAACAATTGATTCTCTTCAACCTCCCCCTCACGCAGAACCTTATACCCCTCCTCAAGAGGTGTCTTAGCTATCTTTCCTCCAAGCACATCAGTCTCCTTCAACATGTCCATAGTATACTTCCTTTGAGACATAAACAAACCCTCCTTAGATCTGGATATCTCAATTTCCTGAAAATACTTCATCTCTCCCAAGTCTTTAATATTAAACAGTGACTTGAGAAACTCTTTAGTGGCTTGAATCCCAGCCTTATCATTCCCTGTGATAATCAGATCATCTACATATACCAAGAGTACAATGATTCCTGACGGTCCTGTCAAGGTGAAGAGTGTATGATCTAGTTCAGACTTCCTGAACCCTCTCCCATTGAGAGTTGTACTCAACTTTCTGTACCAAGCTCTAGGTGACTGTTTCAGCCCATATATTGCCTTCTTCAATCTCAACACATTTCCTGGCTTCACTAGATGCTCAAGACCAGGAGGTGGAAGCATGTATATCTCATCTTCTAGTTCACCTTGCAAGGAAGCATTCTTTACATCCATCTGCCACAGATCCCACTCCAAGTTTGTTGCACTGGATATCACAATCCGAATTGTGTGAAGCTTGGCCACTGGAGCAAATGTGTCAATGTAGTCTTCTCCATAATTCTGTGTAAACCCCCTTGCTACCAGCCTGGTCTTGCGTCTATCAATCTTCCCATTTGGTAAGTACATGATGGTGAAGATCCATCTGCTTGACACATCTCTCTTCCCTTTTGGAAGCTCACTCTCATACCATGTATCATTTTTGATCATTGCATTAGACTCATCAGCCACAAAATCTTTCCACTCTTTCTGCATCATAGCCTCTTTAAAGGACCTTGGTACATAGCTCTCATCTAGACTAATCATGAAGGAACAATGCTCTTCTGAAAACTCAGCAAAGGAACACACGACTTGGGAAGGATGCTCCACAGCCTGGGCATTGTAGTACACTCTCGTGTTTACCCAGTTGGAAGGATCCTTCTTTATCCTTGTGCTCCTTCGCAATGGTTGAACCTGATTTTCAGTTTGTACTACATCTTGAGCTTGTTCTTCTAAACCAGTAGACTCTCCTTGCTCATCTCCACTAGACTGAGCATCATTCTTTACTTCCTGTGTCACATCTTGATCATGATGACCTGAATCCTCTTGGTTCTGCTCTTGCACACCTGATTCAGATCCATTCCCCCTCTCATGATCAAGAGGGGTTGTTCTTTCAGCTTCTTCAGCCTGATCAGAAGGTTCTCTCCTTCTGGGTTCCTGATCCTGAGACATGTTTATCCCTAACTTCTCCAACACCATCCTAAGCGTTGTTGCCTTATCTGATGGAGCTTGAGACAGATCCTCCAAATCTTCCCACTTCTTCTCCTCATAATACCCTCTTGACTCTATGAATTTCAAATCTCTGGACACCAAAACTCTTCTTGTTACTGGATCATAACACTTGTCCCTTTCTGAGTTATTGAGTAACCCATGAACATAGCTTTAGTGCTCTTAGCATCAAGCTTGTTTCTCTGCTCTTCTGGAACCAAGACATAACACAAGCATCCAAACACACGCAGATGATCAATGTATGGCTTGCTCTTATTCAACACTTCAAACGGGGATAGATTCTTCAAGACCTTGGTTGGTATCCGCTTGATGAGGTAGCAAGCAGTCTGAACAACATCCCCCCCAAAAACGTTTTGGAACATTTGAGTGATACATCATTGATCTAGATACCTCCATTGGGTGTCTATTCTCCCTCTCAGCAACCCCAATCTGGTTTGGTGTGTAAGGACAACTGGTCTGGTGCACTATGCCATGCTTTGCTAGGTGACTCTTGAAAGCATTGCTGGTGTACTCTCCTCCATTATCTGACCTTAGTACCTTCACAGTAGCATTGTAATGGTTAGTAACATATGCTTGAAAGTTTACAAAGGCATCTAGTACCCTATCCTTGGATGGAAGTAATGTGATCCAAGTATACTTAGACTTTTCATCTATGAAAGTCACAAAATACTTCTGGTTATCCCTAGAGACACATGGAGATGTCCACACATCAGAGTGCACCAAATCAAAACAATTCTCATATATAGTCTCTGATGTTGGAAACACAGTCCTACAATGCTTCCCTAATATGCAAGCCTCACACTCTAGATGATTGAATGATAAAGCAGATAAGATCAGTTCAATTGCACGAGTATGAGGATGCCCCAGTCTAGCATGCCAAGTACTACTATCAATCCTATCAGTGGTGCTGCTTAAACAAACAGAATCAAAGGGTTGAGAAAGCTCAACCTGGACCAATAAGCATGTGAGGTCAATACAAATACTTGGCTGAGAGTCTCCACATGCTTGGAAAGACTATAAAGTAGCTCTTCATTTCCAGCTGTGGTCTCACATTATCCTCTTACCTTATCCACTCTCCCTGGTCGTGTTCCTCCTGTCCAGAATGGATAAATACAAGGTAACTTCTCATCTTGCCTTATTTACCTTCTTCCAAAGTTACTGTGATAATTTTCCAAAAGTTATTGTGGTAACTTTTGGAGTTACTTACTCAACCTCATCACTTCTCTTCTCTAATTGATCCCTGAACCTCCAAGAGTCCATCTCTTCATTACCTTCCTCTCAACAAGACTCTCCACTGATTAATGGTTCCAAATCAAGCCTCTTACATAGTGATTCATCCTGGTATGATTAGAAGCTTGAAGAACTTGCCATATGTCCAAACAGTCTAAACATGGATATCCTGATTAGAAAGTAGAATAACTTCTTCAACATAACTCCTATGAGATTTATCCAACTTCATGAAAGACTCTCCACAGATTAATGGTTCCAAATCAAGATTCTTACATAGTGATTGATCCTGGTTTGATTAGAAGCTTGAAGAACTTGTCAAATGTCCAAACAAGCTAAACATGGATATCCTGATTAGAAAGTGGAATAACTTCTTTAACATACCTCTTATGGGATTTATTCAACTTCATGGACACTGTCTACTAATTAATGGTTCCAAATCACGCTTCTTACATAGTGATTCATCCTGGTTTGATTAGACGCTTGAAGAACTTGCCATATGTCCAAACATGCTAAACATGGATATCCTTATTAGAAGTGGAATAACTTATTTAACATACCTCATACGGGATTTATTCAACTTCATGGACACTCTCCATTGATTATGGTTCCAAACCAAGCTTCTTACATAGTGATTCATCCTGGTTTGATTAGAAGCTTGAAGAACTTGCCATATGTCCAAACAGTCTAAACATGGATATCCTGATTAGAAATTGGAATAACTTCTTCAACATAACTTTTATGAGATTTATCCAACTTCAAGAAACGCTCTCCACTGATTAATGGTTCCAAATAAAGCTTCTTACATAGTGATTCATCTTGGTTTGATTAGAAGCTTGAAGAACTTGCCATATGTCCAAACAGGCTAAACATGGATATCATGATTAGAAAGTGGAATAACTTCTTTAACATACCTGTTATGGGATTTATTCAACTTCATGGACACTCTACACTGATTAAGTGTTCCAAATCAAGCTTCTTACATAGTGATTCATCCTGGTTTGATTAGAAGCTTGAAGAACTTGCCATATGCCCAAACAGGTTAACATGGATATCCTGATTAGAAAGTGGAATAACTGCTTCAAAATAATTCCTATGAGATTTATTCAACTTCGAGGAGACTTTCACCGTTTATTGGTCCCATATCAAGATTCTTACATAGTGATTCATCCTGGTGTGATTAGAAGCTTGAAGAACTTGCCATATGTCCAAACAGTCTAAACATGGATATCCTGATTAGAAGTGGAATAACTTCTTCAACAGAACTCCTATGAGATTTATCCAACTTCATGAAAGACTCTCCACGAATTAATGGTTCCAAATCAAGCTTCTTACATAGTGATTCATCCTGGTTTGATTAGAAGCTTGAAGAACTTGTCAAATGT
>MU106432.1:100261-142430 GCA_012274485.2 Sinapis alba
TGTACGGACTTGTACGGACCGGGGTCGACCCAAGATGTTCAGACATGATCATTTGAGAAGAATTGAAGTTGGTGCAAAAATAGGGCACAGCTTGGCTTCCCGGGAAAGCTTGTGCAAAGTCTGTGCAAGAATAGGGCAGCATAAAGATGAGTCTGGTCAAGAGGAATCAAGAAAGGCTGGCTGGAGTTGATTGGTTACTTTGGGGCGTGGCCTGGCTGGCATGGGCTGTAAAGAAGGAGTAACCTTGACCATGTATCTGGTCAGATACATGGGAAGGTTCATAGGCGCCTATGCCAAGCCAATGAGGAGCCAGCCTTCCCTTGACCAGGTTTGAAACAAGCCAATCAGGCTCCATCCTCTCCCATCCAATCACATGACATCACTCAGATTGCAAGACCATCTCCCCATCCTGTCCATTCATTTCTATTCAAGTAATTGTAACCATTAGATTAAGGGTTTTAGTGTTTGCAAATTGTAAGCCTTTATAAGGCAGTGTAGTTGGCAATTGTAAGCTAAGTGAGTAAGGGGGATTTCCCCTCTCCTTCATAATACAAAGTGTTCTTGGATCAGAATCCCTTAATCTCTCCCTTTCTTATACATTCATCTTGCAATCTCTCTTATTCTCTTGTTTCTGATCTGAGTAAACACTTGTTCATCAGATTCCTCCTTCATTCATTTCAAGCTCTCATCTTGCCTAAATGGCTTTGTTCATCACACCACAATCTGAATCTCTAAAACATTTTAATAACTTCTTCAACATAACTTCTATGAGATTTATCCAACGTCATTAAAGACTCTCCACTGATTAATGCTTCCAAATCAAGCTTCTTACATATGTCCAAACAATCTAAACATGGATATCATGATTAGAAAGTAGAATAACTTCTTCAACATAACTCCAATGAGATTTACCAAACTTCATGAAAGACTCTCCACTGAATAGTGGTTCCAAATCAAGGTTCTTACATAGTGATTCATCCTGGTTTGATTACAAGCTTGAAGAACTTGCCATATGTCCAAACAGTCTAAACATGGATATCCTGATTAGAAAGTGGAATAACTTCTTCAACATAACTCTTATGAGATTTACCAAACTTCATAACAGACTCTCCACTGATTAATGATTCCAATCTAGATTCTTACATATTGAGTCATCCTGGTTTGATTAGAAGCTTGAAGAACTTGCCATATGTCCAAACAGTCTAAACATGGATATCCTGATTAGAAAGTAGAATAACTTCTTCAACATAACTCCTATGAGATTTACCAAACTTCATGAAAGACTCTCCACTGAATAATGGTTCCAAATCAAGGTTCTTACATAGTGATTCATCCTGGTTTGATTAGAAGCTTGAAGAACTTGCCATATGTCCAAACAGTCTAAACATGGATATCTTGATTAGAAAGTGGAATAACTTCTTCAACATAACTCCTATGGATTTATCCAACTTCATGAAAGACTCTCCACTGATTAATGGTTCCAAATCAGGCTTCTTATCCAGTGATTCATCTTGGTTTGATTAGCAGCTTGAAGAACTTGCCATATGTCCAAACAGTCTAAACATGGATATCATGATTAGAAAGAAGAATAACTTCTTCAACATAACTCCTATAAGATTTACCAAACTTCATGAAAGACTCTCCACTGAATAATGGTTCCAAAACAAGGTTCTTACATAGTGATTCATCCTGGTTTGATTAGAAGCTTGAAGAACTTGTCATATGTACAAACAGTCTAAACATGGATATCCTGATTAGAAAGTGGAATAACTTATTCAACATAACTCCTATGGATTTATCCAACTTCATGAAAGACTCTCCACTGATTAATGGTTCCAAATCAAGCTTCTTATATAGTGATTCATCCTGGTTTGATTAGAAGCTTGAAGAACTTGCCATATGTCCAAACAGTCTAAACATGGATATCCTTATTAGAAATTGGAATAACTTCTTCAACATAACTCCTATAAGATTTACCAAACTTCATGAAAGACTCTCCATTATATAATGGTTCCAAAACAAGGTTCTTACGTAGTGATTCATCCTGGTTTAATTAGAAGTTTGAAGAACTTGCCATATGTCCAACTAGTCTAAACATGGATACCCTGATTAGAAAGTGGAATATTAGAAGCTTGAAGAACTTGCCATATGTCCAAACAGGCTAGACATGGAAATCATGATCAGAAAGTGGAATAACTTCTTTAACATACCTCCTATGGGATTTATTCAACTTCATGGACACTCTCTATTGATTACGGATTTCAAATCAAGCTTCTTACATAGTGATTCATCCTGGTTTGATTAGAAGCTTGAAGAACTTGCCATATGTCCAAACAGTCTAAACATAAATATCCTGATTACAAAGTGGAATAGCTTCTTTAACATAACTACTATGGATTTATCCAACTTCATGAAAGACTCTCCACTGATTAGTGGTTCCAAATCAAGCTTCTTATATAGTGATTCATCTTGGTTTGATTAGAAGCTTGAAGAACTTGCCATATGTCCAAACATGTTAAACATGGATATCTCGATTAGAAAGTGGAATAACTTCTTCAACATAACTCCTATGAGATTTATTTAACTTCATGGAGACTTTCACTGATTATTGGTCCTATATCAAGCTTCTTACATAGTGATTCATCCTGGTGTGATTAGCAGCTTGAAGAACTTGTCATATGTCCAAACAGGCTAAACATGGATATCCTGATTAGAAAGTGGAATAACTTCTTCAACATAACTCCTATGAAATTTATCCAACTTCATGAAAGATTATCCACTGATTAATGGTTCCAAATCAAGCTTCTTACATAGTGATTCATTATAGTTTGATTAGAAGCTTGAAGAACTTGCCATATGTCCAAACTGGCTAAACATGGATATCTTGATTAGAAAGTGGAATAACTTCTTTAACATACATCTTATGGGATTTATTCAACTTCATGTACACTCTCCACTGATTAATGGTTTCAAATAAAGCTTCTTACATATTGATTCATCCTGGTTTGATTAGAAGCTTGAAGAACTTGACATATGTCCAAACAGACTAAACATGGATATCCTGATTAGAAAGTAGAATAATTTCTTCAACATAACTCCTCTGAGATTTACCAAACTTCATGAAAGACTCTCCACTGAATAATGGTTCCAAATAAAGGTTCTTACATAGTGATTCATCCTGGTTTGATTAGAAGCTTGAAGAACTTGCCATATGTCCAAACAGTCTAAACTTGGATATCCTGATTAGAAAGTGGAATAACTTCTTCAACATAACTCTTATGAGATTTTACCAAACTTCATGAAAGACTCTCCACTGATTAATGGTTCTAAATCTAGCTTCTTACATAGTGAGTCATCCTGGTTTGATTAGACGCTTGAAGAGTTTGCCATATGTCCAAACAGTCTAAACATGGATATCCTTATTAGAAAGTAGAATAACTTCTTCAACATAACTCCTATGAGATTTAAAAAACTTCATGAAAGACTCTCCACTTAATAATGGTTCCAAATCAAGGTTCTTACATAGTGATTCATCCTGGTTTATTAGAAGCTTGAAGAACTTGCCATATGTCTAAACAGTCTAAACATGGATATCCTGATTAGAAAGTGGAATAACTTCTTCAACATTAGTCCTATGGATTTATCCAACTTCATGAAAGACTCTCCACTGATTAATGGTTCCAAATCAAGCTTCTTACATAGTGATTTATCCTGGTTTGATTAGAAGCTTGAAGAACTTGCCATATTTCCAAACAGTCTAAACATGGATATCCTGATTAGAAAGTAGAATAACTTCTTCAACATAACTCTTATGAGATTTACCAAACTTCATGAAATACTCTCCACTGAATAATGGTTCCAAATCAAGGTTCTTACGTAGTGGTTCATCCTGGTTTGATTAGAAGCTTGAAGAATTTGCCATATGTCCAAACAGTCTAAACATGGATATCCTGATTAAAAAGTGAAATAACTTCTTCAATAGAACTCCTATGAGATTTATCCAACTTCATGAAAAACTCTCCACGCATTAATGGTTCCAAATCAATCTTCTTACATAGTGATTCATCCTGGTTTGATTAGAATCTTGAAGACCTTGCCATATGTCCAAACAGGCTAAACATGGATATCCTGATTAGAAAGTGAAATAACTTCTTTAACATACCTCTTATGGGATTTATTTAACTTCATGGACACTCTCCACTTATTAAAGGTTCCAAATCACGCTTCTTACATAGTGATTCATCCTGGTTTGATTAGACGCTTGAAGAACTTGCCATATGTCCAAACAAGCTAAACATGGATATCCTGATTAGAAAGTGGAATAACTTCTTTAACATACCTCATATGGGATTTATTCAACTTCATGGACACTCTCCATTGATTATGGTTCCAAATCAAGGTTCTTACATAGTGATTCATCATGGTTTGATTAGAAGCTTGAAGAACTTGCCATATGTCCAAACATGTTAAACATGGATATCCTGATTAGAAAGTGGAATAACTTCTTCAACATAACTCCTATGAGATTTATTCAACTTCATGGAGACTTTCACTGATTATTGGTTCCATATCAAGCTTCTTACATAGTGATTCATCCTGGTGTGATTAGAAGCTTGAAGAACTTGTCATATGTCCAAACAGGCTAAACATGGATATCCTGATTAGAAAGTGGAATAACTTCTTCAGCATACCTCTTGTGAGATTTATCCAACTTCATGAAAGATTATCCACTGATTAATGGTTCTAAATCAAGCTTCTTACATAGTGATTCATCATGGTTTGATTATAAGCTTGAAGAACTTGCCATATGTCCAAACAGGCTAAACATGGATATCTCGATTAGAAAGTGGAATAACTTCTTTAACATACCTCCTATGCGATTTATTCAACTTCATGTACACTCTCCACTGGTTAATGGTTCCAAATCAAGCTTCTTACATAGTGAGTCATCCTGGTTTGATTAGAAGATTGAAGAACTTGCCATATGTCCAAACAGTCTAAACATAGATATCTTGATTAGAAAGTGGAATAACTTTTTCAACATAACTCCTATGAGATTTATCCAACCTCATGAAAGACTCTCCACTGATTAATGGTTCCAAATCAAGCTTCTTACATAGTGATTCATCCTGGTTTGATTAGAAGCTTGAAGAACTTGCCATATGTCCAAACAGTCTAAACATGGATATCCTGGTTAGAAAGTAGAATAACTTCTTCAACATAACTCCTATGAGATTTACCAAACTTCATGAAAGACTCTCCACTGAATAATGGTTCCAAATCAAAGTTCTTACATAGTGATTCATCCTGGTTTGATTAGAAGCTTGAAGAACTTGCCATATGTCCAAACTGTCTAAACATGGATATCCTGATTAGAAAGTGGAATAACTTCTTCAACATAACTCCTATGGATTTATCCAACTTCATGAAAAACTCTCCACTGATTAATGATTCCAAATCAAGCTTCCTACATAGTGATTCATCCTTGTTTGATTAGAAGCTTGAAGAACTTGCCATATGTCCAAACAGTCTAAACATGGATATCCTGATTAGAAAGTAGAATAACTTCTTCAACATAACTCCTATGAGATTTACCAAACTTCATGAAAGACTCTCCACTGAATAATGGTTCCAAATCAAGGTTCTTATGTAGTGATTCATCCTGGTTTGATTAGAAGCTTGAAGAACTTGCCATATGTCCAAACAGTGTAAGCATTGATATCCTGATTAGCAAGTGGAATAACTTCTTCAACAAAACTCCTATGAGATTTATCCAAATTCATGAAAGACTCTCCACGGATTGATGGTTCCAAATCAAGCTTCTTACATAGTGATTCATCCTGGTTTGATTAGAAGCTTGAAGAACTTGCCATATGTCCAAACAGGCTAAACATGGATATCCTAATTAGAAAGTGGAATAACTTCTTTAACATACCTCTTATGGGATTTATTCAACTTCATGGACACTCTCCACTTATTAATGGTTCCAAATCATGCTTCTTACATAGTGATTCATCATGGTTTGATTAGACGCTTGAAGAACTTGCCATATGTCCAAACATGCTAAACATGGATATCCTGATTAGAAATTGGAATAACTTCTTCAACATAACTCCTATGAGATTTATTCAACTTCATGGAGACTTTCACTGATTATTGGTCCCATATCTAGCTTCTTACATAGTGATTCATCCTGGTGTGATTAGAAGCTTGAAGAACTTGTCATATGTCCAAACAGGCTAAACATGGATATCCTCATTAGAAAGTGGAATAACTTCTTCAACATTCCTCCTATTGGATTTATTCAACTTCATGGACACTCTCCACTGATTAATGGTTCCAAATCAAGATTCTTACATAGTGGTTCATCCTGTTTTGATTAGAAGCTTGAAGAACTTGTCATATGTCCAAACAGTCTAAACATGGAAATCCTGATTAGAAATGTTGACATGAAGAAATAAATAGTTGCAAGTGTAAGGAGTGTGGAGAGTAGAAATAAGAAGCAAGAGGATCAAGTATGATTGAATTATGCAAAGGATCAACTTACCTTGGGTTACAAGTTTGTCCGTACAACCTATCTTGGAGTGCAAGACAAGGGAAGAGGAGTATTTGAATATTTGAATCAGAAGACGCCTAAGGTAACTAAGGAGGGAAGTCTTTGGTCGACAAGAGGAGAGGAAGCCGTTAGGGAGCTGGTTCACGGATGGCATGTGAGCAAGTGGTCCTCCCATCTGTTAGGACCTGTCACTGTCAGCTGCTGGGCCTGCTCTGGTTCTGTCCAAGCCAGTCCTTTCTGGTGCTTCTGATCAAGGCAGAATCATTTATGTATTTCCTTTGTTTATTTCTTCTTGTCCTCTAGGATAGATTAGTTTATTATAGTTTTGTTTATTTAAAGATTTGTATGCAATTCTGAATCAATTAAGGAAATCAGTTCCTCATCTCTACTCTCTCTCCTTTGTTTGAAGTCTCTCTCTCTCTCTCTCATGTTCTTCCTGTTCTCCATCACTTAAACTCTCCATTATTCTCTAATTCTCTCACATGGTATCAGAGCATTCATGCTCCTGAAACCTATTCTATTTCGCAAATCTCTTTATTACTCTGATAATCTCTTGCAAATCTATTGTTTATCTTTTCTGTTTCATCTCTCATCTCTATGTTTTTGAGTTGTTCTTGCTGTTCTTGATCTGTTCTTGATGGACATGGGAAAAAACTCAAAAATGGTGATGATTCCAGTTACTCTTAAAGGAGCTAACTATCTACTGTGGGCTAGACTTGCCAAAACTGCTCTTGGAGGCAGAGGTCTCTGGGAAATTGTTGACGAAGGCAAGAACCCTAAGAAGAAGACCATCCTAGGAGAGGATGGCACTGAAGTTGTAATCGCTGAGGCTGGTGATAAGAAGAGGGGTCAGGAGGACCTCATGGTGTTGTCTATCACCCAGAACAGCCTTGAAGCATCAATCCAGGAAGCTTACTCCTACTGTGAAACTTCCAAGGAGTTATAGGATACACTTAAAAAGGTGTATGGAAATGTCTCTAACATCAATAGAGTGTTTGAAGTCAAGAAGGCCATCAACACTCTCAGTCAAGAGGACACTGTTTTTGATAAGCACTTGGGGAAGTTCAGATCCTTGTGGGCTGAACTTGAGATGCTAAGGCCAGTAACTGTGGATCCTGATGTGTTGAATGAAAGGAGAGAACAAGACAAGGTGTTTGCTCTATTGTTCACTCTCAACCCAGGGTACAATGATTTAATAAAACACATCCTAAGGGGTAAAGATCTTCCATGCCTTGAGGAAGTGTGTGCTCAAATTCAAAAGGAGCAAGGATCAGTGGGTCTCTTTGGAGGTAAAGGGGACCTTGTGTTAGCAAACCAAGCTGAAGGAATTGCAAATAAAGGGTCCTACAGAGCTGAAGAGAAGAAGGTTTGGATATGTGATCATTGTAAGAAGAAGGGTCATGGGAAAGACAAGTGCTGGATTCTTCACCCACATCTCAAGCCACAGAAGTTCAGGACACCTTACACTGATGGAAGAGCCAACTTCTCTGGAGATATGGGTGAGCCATCTACTCCAACCCCCATGCGCACTGCCAATGCAACTGGTGAGGGAAGAGCCTTAGCTTCCATGGGCGGCTCAGCATTGAGGAACAACCAAGATGAAGCCATCAAACGATCTGACATTGAGGCTCTCATCAAGATCCTCAAGGACAACTCTGGTAATCAATTTGGTACTTCTTTTTATGCTTTAAATTGTGGTACCTCCTTGAATGCTCTTACTGATGTTAAACTGTCAAAACCCTTAGTTATAGATTCAGGAGCTAGCCACCATATGATTAGTGATTTGAACTTGATTAAAAACATTGTTTCTGCTTTAAGAAATGTTATGATAGCTAATGGGAAAAGAGTACCAATTAAAGAGACAGGTGATCTTAGATTATTTGACAAAGATTCAAAAGCTTTCTATATGCCTAGCTTCACCTCTAACCTGTTATCAATTAAAAGAGCCACTAGTGACTTGAATTGCAGTGTTATTTTCACCCCTAATGATGTCTACTTTCAGGATATTGAAACTAGTAGGTTGCTTGGCAAGGGTGTAACCAAGGGAGACCTATACTTGCTTGAAGACACCAAGCCTACAGCTGATTTCTCTTATGCTTTAAATTCAAGTTTTAATTTCCCTAAAGATGTAATGTGGCATGCTAGATTAGGACATTCTCATTCTCGTGCCTTGAACATCATGTTACCTAGTATTTCATTTCAAAAAGATTGTGAAGCTTGTATTCTAGGAAAACATTGCAAAATTGTCTTTCCTAAATATAGTACAATCTATGAGAATTGCTTTGATTTAATTCACTCTGATGTGTGGACTGCTCCTTGTACATCTAGGGAACATCATAAATACTTTGTGACATTTATAGATGAGAAATCAAAGTATACTTGGATCACCTTGCTGCAATCTAAAGATAGGGTGTTAGATGCTTTCATAAACTTTCAGAATTATGTCTCTAACCATTACAATGCCAAGATAAAAAAAAATTAGATCAGATAATGGAGGAGAATATACCAGCAAAGCATTCAAACAACACCTAGACAAACATGGAATGATCCATCAGACCAGCTTCCCATATACCCCACAACAATATGGTGTAGCTGAGAGGAAGAATAGGCATCTTATGGAAGTGGCCAGAAGCATGATGTTCTATATGAATGTACCCAAGAGGTTTTGGGGTGATGCTTTGATGACAGCTTGTTACCTGATCAATAAGATACCTACCAAGGTCCTTCAAGATCAGTCTCCACATGAGGTATTACACAAATATCGCCCATCTGTAGATCACCTTCGGGTATTTGGTTGCTTGTGCTTTGTCTTAATTCCAGGAGAACAAAGGAACAAGCTTGATCCAAAAAGTACAAGGGCAATGTTTATTGGGTACTCACCTCACCAAAAGGGATACAAGTGTTTCTAGCCTGAAACCAGGATGGTTTTAGTCTCTAAAGATGTGAGGTTTGTTGAGTCCAGAGGCTACTATGATGAGAAGAGTTGGGATGTGAAAGTTTGTGAAGAACAAAGTGAAGAACAAGAGAATAGAAATGAGTTTGATCCGGATGAGAGAAGAGAGAGATGGTGTTTGTTGTTTGTGTCGACAAAAGTAGAGAGAGTATAGGAAGGATTCTTTTTCCTTAACATTAACAAATGAGGTTACATGGTTATTTAGGGACAATCAGAACAAAGAGAAACTAATAAACAAAGGTGGTCTGGTCGAGATTGTGTACAAGGCAAAATGAAAGGGACAGGTCCTCAACGACTCTTTCCTTAACCTCAACATGTGACTTTTACATTAAACAAATCCATCTTCGGTCAAGGCAGCCTCCAACGGTCATCTCCTTGCCTCTGAGCCTCCTTTGGTCGACATACCCATCAGTTGATTTTCTTCCAAGGTAGGTTAGGTCACTGATGGGTTTAGGTTGATCCGTACAAGTTGTCGGACAGACTTGTAACACAAGTTACTCTTCTAGTCTTCTCTTCTTCTCTTATTGATAATCATATCCTTTCTTCTTGATCAATACCCCCCTCAAGCTTGACCATTTCATCCGGTCAAGCTTGGACACCATGAAGACTTCCCTCATTAATACCTTACTATGCGAAACCCATTGGGACAAAAACATACTAAGGGAAAAGAGTAGAAGCTTCATGGCAAAGGGGACTACTCTTGCCTGATGTCAACGACTCCGAGCCTAGAATAGATGGACTCACACACTCTTATGCTTGCAGCTTTGGTGAAGACATCAGCTAATTGATCCTCACTCCTTGTCAAGCAAGGTGGGATCACACCTTGTATCACCATCTGTCTGACCTTATGGCAATCCACCTCAATGTGCTTGGTCCTCTCATGAAAGACTGGGTTTGAGGCTATATGAATGGTCGCTTGGTTGTCACAATGCATGGTGATTGGAGAGGTGATCTTAATGCCTAAGTCTTTGAGAAGCCCTTTGATCCACACTAGTTCATTTGTAAGCTTCCTCATGGCTCTATACTCAGCTTCAACACTTGAGCATGATACAACCTTTTGCTTCTTGCTTTTCCATGTTACTAGGTTGCCTCCAATGAATGTGCAATAGCATGTGGTTGATTTCCTATCATTCCTATCTCCTGCCCAATTAGCATCACAATATCCTACCACTTCAGTGTTGCCATTGCATCCCATCCATACTCCTTGACCAGGAGCTCTACTGAGGTATCTAAGGATTCTTTGCACCATTTTCCAGTGATGAACCTTTGGCACTTGCATATGTTGGCTCACCTGATTCACAACAAAGCAAATATCAGGCCTAGTAATGGTTAAATAGATCAGCTTACCCACTAGTCTTCTATATTGCTGTGGATCATCAAATGGTGTTGCTTCATACTCCCCCTCTCGCAAGATCTTGTATCCATCTTTAAGTGGTGTCTTTGCTGGTTTTTCTCCAAGCATATCTGCACTATCCAAGAGATCAAGTGTGTACTTTCTTTGGGACAAGAAGAGCCCCTCTTGAGAGTGGCACACTTGTATTCCAAGAAAGTAATTTAGCTCTCCAAGATCTTTGATATCAAACACTGATTTGAGAAAGGTTTTAGTTGTTTGTATACCTTCCTTGTCACTCCATGCGATGATGATATCATCAACATACACAAGGATGACTACTATACCTTGTTGGCTGGTGAATGTGAAGAGAGTATGGTCAGCTTCTGATCGGCAAAACCCTTTTACATTCAGAGTGGTGCTGAGCTTATGGTACCATGCTCTTGGCGATTGCTTCAGTCCATAGATGGCCTTATTTAGTCTCCACACATTTCCTGGTTTGACCATGTGTTCTATACCAGGAGGGGGTCTCATGTAGACTTCATCTACCAATTCTCCTTGAAGAAATGCATTCTTCACATCCATTTGCCATAAGTCCCATACCAAGTTGGTTGCAAGTGAGAGGATGATCCTGATGGTGTGAAGATTTGCAACTAGAGCAAAGGTGTCCAAGTAGTCTTCTCCATATGTTTGTGTGAAGCCTCTTGCTACCAGCCTTGTCTTCTTTCTTTCTGGTGTTCCATTTGCCAAGTACTTGATGGTGTAGAGTAGGCGACTTGTCACTGCCTTCTTGCCTTTGGGGAGTTCAGCCTCAAAGAAAGTATCATTCCTGATCATGTCATTAACCTCATTTTCTACTGATGCTCTCCACTCCTTATCAGCCATAGCTTCTTATAAGTCTTTGGGATGTATTCCTGATCCACCTTGATCATGAAGACTTGGTGATCCTCTGGATACTGAGCTAATAAACACACTGCTTGAACTGGATGACCTACTGCATTAGCATTGAAGTAGACTCTTGTGTTCTTCCAGTTCTCTGGTCCATGCCTTATCCGAGAGCTTCTCCTTAGAGGTTGAACCTGTTGTTGTGGTTCTACTTCTTCTTGATGACCTTCCTCATCTTGTTGTTCAGTCTCATGAGATTCTTCTTCCTCTTCTTGATCATGAACTTCAGAATCTTCTTCTTGAAGGCTTGTACTAACTGGTTCATGTTGGTTCCCCCCTTCAGGATCAAGGTGAGGTGTCTCAACAACCGGTTCATGGCCTTGAGTTGATGTAGGCTGTGATCTTGCTCCTTTTGTTGGGCGGCTAATTCCAAGACTTTCAAGGATGATCTTCAAGTTGTTTGCTCTATCTGAGGGTGCAGCTGAGAGATCCTTCAGGTTATCCCAGCTTTTCTCATCATAGTATCCCTTAGACTCCATAAATTTCACATCTATTGACACCATTACTCTTCTGGTGTCAGGCACATAGCACTTGTACCCTTTCTGAATAGCCGAGTATCCAATGAACATTGCCTTGATGCTCCTATCTTCAAGCTTGTTTCTTTGTTCACCTGGAATCAACACAAAGCAAGTGCACCCAAATACACGCATATGATCAAGGGAGGGTCTGTTTTTGTTTAGTACCTCATAGGGAGAGACATCATGGAGGACTCATGTAGGAGTTCTATTGATCAGGTAACATGCAGCCACAACAGCATCACCCCAAAACCTCTTTGGGACATTTGTATGAAACATCATGCTCCTAGCTACCTCCATGAGATGTCGGTTCTTCCTCTCAGACACTCCATTTTGTTGTGGACTGTAGGGACAACTTGTTTGATGAATGATTCAATGTTTGGCTAATTGGTGTTTGAATGCATGGCTTGTGTATTCTCCTCCATTGTCTTACCTAAAAATTCTTATCTTGGCATTGAAATGATTAGTAACATGGTTCTGAAAGTTTATAAAAGCTTCTAGAACTCTATCCTTAGATTGCATTAAGGTTAGCCAAGTATATTTAGATTTTTCATCAATAAAGGTAACAAAATACTTATAGTTTTCTCTAGAAACACAAGGAGCAGTCCAAACATCAAAGTGAACTAAATCAAAGCAGTGTTCATAGATAGTACTTGATTTAGGAAAAATAGACTTGCAATGTTTGCCGAGAATACAAGCTTCACAGCTATCATTTTTAAAGGAAATAGAGGGAAACATCAGTCCTAAAGCCCTAGAATGAGGGTGGCCTAATCTAGCATGCCAAAGAACATCATGAGCTAAAACAGAAGCAGTGCTAAACGCATAAGATAAATCAGAAGTTGGTTTGGTGTCTTCAAGGAGATACAAGTCCCCCTTGCTCACACCCTTTTTCCAGCATCCTAGTCTCAATATCCTAAAAGTAGACATCATTAGGACTAAAAATAACATTGCAATTAAGATCAGTGGTTGCCTTTTTCACAGATAGGAGATTGGATGCAAATGAGGACACGTAAAAGGTTGTAGACTCTTTTTCAAACAGTTTTAGGTTACCTATGCCTTTAATTGGTATCCTATCTCCATTAGCAATTGTTACACTCCCTAAGGCAGGTTTAATATTGCTAATAAGACTAGAATCCTTAATCATATGGTGAGATGCTCCTGAATCAAGAGATGAAGCATTTAAACAACTATTTCTATGGTTACCAGAATTTGCATTGAGAGCCTTGATCGAGGCCTCAATGTCTGACTTGCGGATGAATGCATCCTCATGGGCTGGGTGAGACACTGCGTGAGAAGTGGAACCACCTGTATAGGAAGTAGACATCATGCCTCTTCCCTATTCTCCCATGCACATGTCTTTTGCTCCAGTACCTTCTTGGACTCTTGCTTCATGAGCCCTTGCTTGGTTGTACTTGTTGGTTGAAGCTAGCCTGAGATGAGGATGAAGGAGCCAGCAGTTGGTCTTGGTGTGTCCTTGCTTCTTGCAATGATCACAAAAGACAGACTTGTCTCCTACTCCTCTTGGCTTGAAGTTGGCCTTATTTGCGGATGCATCTTCTACCTTCTCAGCCTTGCTTGCCATTGAGAGCTCCCCGTTTCCACCAAATAGCCCATCTGATCCTAGCTCCTTCTGAAGTTGATGACATACATCATCATAGCTTGGGAGCTCCTTGGACCTTAGAATGTGCTTACGAAGGTCATTGAAGCTTGAGTTCAGTGTGAGGAGTAGTCCAAACACCTTATCTTGCTCACGCCTCTCCTCTAGTATGGTTGGATCAGTGGAGCTCGGCCTCAATACCTCAAGCTCGGACCAGAGCTGACTGTACCTACCCAAATGCTTGGTGAGATCTATCTCCTCTTGGTGCAGATTGTTGATGGCTCTCTTCACTTCAAAGATCCTTGTAAGGTTTGAAGTGTTACCATACACCTTATATAAGGTGTCCCATAGCTTCTTGGCTGTCTCTCAGTGTGAATAGTAGTCTATTATAGGTGTGTCAAGTGAGGTTTGCAAGGCTGACAGCACCATGAGATCTTCTTGTTCCCATTTTCCTTCATCAGCCACTACAACCTCCTTGCCATCTTCCCCTTGAGTTATTTGCTTTGGTGCCTCACTTGATGTGATATGCCCCCACAAGACTCTTCCTCCAAGGGCAGTCTTGGTTAGTCTTGACCAAGTAATGTAGTTTGGTTCTTTGAGGACACTCGGAATGTGAACTGGTCTATGCTGATCCATCTTGTCTTTGAAGAGAGAGTAGACGCCAAAATAAGATTTGAAATTTCAAACTTGGCCGTGAGAGATAGTAATTGGTTTCGTGTGATGAGCTCTTCAAAGGAATGGTGGACAGAATAGAGTGAGCACTTCCAAGAGAAAGAAATAAAGAGAAATCTCAAGAACTTTCAAGAACTCGAATGAACTCTCAAGAACACTTAAGAACAAAGTGGTAGATTTGGATGAAGTAAACCGATTAAAAGAAAGAGTGGATGATTTAGAATAGCTTTACGGAAGAGAAATAGGTAATCAGGAGCTTAAAGCTCTCATACCATGAAAGTTTGTGAAGAAAAAAAGTGAAGAACAAGAGAATAGAGATGAGTTTGATCTTGATGAGAGAAGAGAGAGATGGTGTTTGTTGTTTGTGTCGACAGAAGTAGAGAGAGTATAGGAAGGATTCTTTTTCCTTAACATTAACAAATGAGGTTACATGGTTATTTATGGACAATCAGAACAAAGAGAAACTAATAAACAAAGGTGGTCTGGTCGAGATTCTGGACAAGGCAGAATGAAAGGGACAAGTCCTCAACGACTCTCTCATTAACCTCAACATGTGACTTTTACATTAAACAAATCCATCTTCGGTCAGGGCAGCCTCTAACGGTCATCTCCTTGCCTCTGAGCCTCCTTTGGTCGACATACCCATCAGTTGCTTTGCTTCCAAGGTAGGTTAGGTCACTGATGGGTTTAGGTTGATCCGTACAAGTTGTACGGACAGACTTGTAACACAAGTTACTCTTCTAGTCTTCTCTTCTTCTCTTATTGATAATCATATCATTTCTTCATGATCAATAGGATGAAGTGAAAGACTTATCTCAATCAGCCTCATATAGCGCTGAGAATTTGAGGAGGGTAATGGAGAGTCTTGGCATCAGTATACCAGAAGAGAGGGTTGTGATTGAGACTGAACCAAGACAAGACCAGCCAGGTTCCCAAACTGAGGAATCGCCTAATGAACCTGACAATGAAGCTGTTGATGTTACTCCCCTTGTCCTTGAAGGGGGGAATCAAACTGAACCCCAACAAGAGAGTTTAGTATCTCAGGATCAAGATGAGCAACAGGAAGAGTCATTGGTGAGTGAATGTCAGTCCATGGAGGAAGATACTACACCAACTGAAGAAAATGTTCAAACATTAAGAAGGAGCACTAGAATCAGAAAGCCTCCTTCAAATTGGGTCAACACAAGGGTCTACTTCAACTCACAAGCAGTAGCTCACCCTATCCAAGTTGTGTGCTCTTTAGCTCAATACCCACAGGAACATGTGGTGTTCATGGGAGAACTAGACCAGGAATACATACCAAGGACTTATGAAGAAGCTAAGAAACGCAAGGAGTGGAGAGACTCAGTGGGGAATGAACCCAATGCCATGATTGTGAATGACACTTGGTATGAAGCTGAACTTCCAAAGGGGAAGAAGGCAGTGACAAGCATGTGGATCTTCACCATCAAATACAATGCTGATGGTACTGTGGAAAGGCGCAAGACTAGGCTGGTGGCAAGAGGATTCACTCAGACTTATGGAGAAGACTACCTAGATACATTTGCACCAGTAGCTAATCTGCACACCATAAGGATCATTCTATCTTTGGCTGTCAACTTGGAGTGGGATCTATGGCATATGGATGTGAAGAACTCCTTCTTGCAAGGTGAGCTTGAAGATGAAGTCTACATGAGACCTCCTTCTGGCCTAGAACATCTAGTCAAGCCTGGAAATGATCTTAGATTGAAGAAAGCTATATATGGGTTGAAGCAATCACCAAGGGCCTGGTATCACAAACTCAATACCACTCTAAATGGAAGAGGCTTGGTGAAATCTGAAGCAGATCACACTCTCTTCACTCTAACCAGTCCCAAAGGAATTGTGGTGATATTAGTGTATGTGGATGATATCATCATCACAGGAAGTGACAAGGAAGGTATCCTCTTAACTAAATCTTTTCTTAAATCATCATTTGATATCAAAGATTTGGATGAGTTAAAGTACTTCCTAGGAATTGAGATATGCCGATCTAAAGAGGGGCTGTTTCTATCCCAAAGGAAGTACACTCTTGATTTGTTGAGTGAGGCAGGTGATCTAGGTGGAAGAACTGCCAAGACACCACTAGAAGATGGTTACAAGGTCTTGCATGAGGGGGAGATTGAAGACAAGCAATATGAAGATGTCAAAAGATATAGGAGGATGGTTGGGAAGCTTATCTACCTTACAATCACAAGACCAGATGTGTGTTTTGCTGTGTGTCAAGTGAGTCAACACATGCAAGAAACCCAAGATACACCATTGGAACATGGTGGAGAGGATTCTAAGGTACCTAAGGGAGGCGCTAGGACAGGGAGTATGGATGGGTTGCAACAAAAGCACAAAGATAGTAGGATATTGTGATGTTGATTGGGCAGGAGATAGGGTTGATAGGAGATCAACTACTGGGTATTGTACCTTCATTGGAGGCAACTTGGTAACTTGGAAGAGCAAGAAGCAGAAGGTGGTTTCATGTTCAAGTGCTGAAGCAGAGTATAGAGCTATGAGGAAGCTCACTAGTGAGTTGATTTGGATCAAGGGGCTGCTTAAAGACTTGGGAATTGAGGCTACAACACCAATCACTACGCATTGTGATAATCAGGCTGCTATACATATTGCAAGTAACTCTGTCTTCCATGAGAGGACTAAACACATTGAAGTGGACTGCCATAACGTGAGGCAAGCTGTAGAGCAAAGGATCATCCTGCCCTGTTACACAAGAAGTGCAGATCAATTGGCTGATGTCTTCACCAAAGCTGTGAATTCCAAGGTTTGTGAGTTCATACATTCTAATTTAGGACTCATGGACCTCTCATCTCACTGATCCTCTTAACCATGAGGTGTTCTACTCTTTTTCTTTGGCTTGTTTTTTTTTGTCCCATGTGTTTTTTCCAAGCTAAGGTTTTAATGAGGGAATGCTTCATGGTTGTCCAAGCTTGACCAGTCCCTATGGTCAAGCTTGAGGGGAGTGTTGACATGAAGAAATAAATAGCAGCAAGTGTAAGGAGTGTGGAGAGTAGAAATAAGAAGCAAGAGGATCAAGTATGATCGAATTATGCAATGGATCAACTTACCTTGGGTTACAATTCTGTCCGTACAACCTACCTTGGAGTGCAAGACAAGGGAAGAGGAGTATTTGAATATTTGAATCAGAAGACAGCCTAAGGTAACTAAGGAGGGAAGTCTTTGGTCGACAAGAGGAGAGGAAGCCGTTGGGGAGCTGGTTCATGGATGGAATGTGAGCAAGTGGTCCTCCCATCTGTTAGGACATGTCCTGTCAGATGTTGGGCCTGCTCTGGTTCTGTCCAAGCCAGTCTGTTATGGTGCTTCTGATCAAGGCAGAATTGTTTATGTATTTTCTTTGTTTATTATTCTTCTTGTCCTCTAGGATAGATTAGTTTATTATAGTTTTGTCTATTTAAAGACATATGCAATTCTGAATCAATTAAGGAAATCAGTTCCTCATCTATACTCTCTCTCCTTTGTTCGAAGTCTCTCTCTCTCATGTTCTTCATGTTCTTCATCACTTAAACTCTCCATAATTCTCTAACTCTCACAAGAAAGTGGAATAACTTTTTCAACATAACTCCTATGAGATTTATCCAACTTCATGAAAGACTCTCCACTGATTAATTGTTTCAAATCAAGGTTCTTACATAGTGATTCATCCAGGTTTGATTAAAAGCTTGAAGAACTTGCCATATGTCCAAAAAAGCTAAACATGGATATCCTGATTAGAAAGTGGAATAACTTTTATAACATACCTCTTATGGGATTTATTCAACTTCATGGACACTCTACACTGATTAATGGTTCCAAATCAAGCTTCTTACATAGTGATTCATCCTGGTTTGATTAGAAGCTTGAAGAACTTGCCATATGTCCAAACAGGCTAAACATGGATATACTGATTAGAAAGTGGAATAACTTCTTTAACATACCTCCTATGGGATTTATTCAACTTCATGGACACTCTCCACTGATTAATGGTTCCAAATCAAGCTTCTTACATAGTGATTCATCCTGATTTGATTAGAAGCTTGAAGAACTTGCCATATGTCCAAACAGTCTAAACATGGATATCCTGATTAGAAAGTGGAATAACTTCTTCAACATAACTCCTATGAGATTTATCCAACTTCATGAAAGACTCTCCATTGATTAATGGTTCCAAATCAAGCTTCTTACAAAGTGATTCATCCTGGTTTGATTAGAAGCTTGAAGAACTTGCCATATGTCCAAACAGTCTAAACATGGATATCCTGATTAGAAAGTGGAATAATTTCTTCAACATAACTCCTACTGTTGACATGAAGAATAAATCAGTGACATGAATGTTGACATGAATAGATCAAACAATAATGTTGAGATGAAGTAATAAGGAGCAATCACGTGGTGTTGCAAGGTCTAGACAGCCATTGGGACATGTCACTTTCGGTCTGAGCAGTCTAAAAAAAGTCAGGACAGTCTGAACCAAGACAGAGCAGTCTGAACCAAGACAAGACAAAAATAAGATCACATGTGGTTGCTAAGGAAGAAAGAGAAGGCTGAGGTGTCACTATCACAGTAGGATGGACAACCTTCTTGTCTTGCTCCAGCAGAATAGATTAATAGTTTATGATCAAATATTTTCTTCTTGTTTGTCTTTAAATACCTTGTAGCCATGAACCATATTTGTCAAGGAAATAAGTTCCTCATTACTCTCTCTCTATATAATTTTGAAATTCACTCTCTCTCATCTCTCTCTCACTTATTCTTCTTGTTCTTCATATGTTCATCATATTCTCACACAATCCAGACATCAAATCTACTTATTTTCTCATGGTATCAGAGCCATAAACTCTTGAAACCTTATTCTCACCAACTTCCGCAAATCAAATCTACCGTTTTACTTTGTTTCTACTTTGTTTCAATTTGTTTTTACTGTGTTCTTTACTCAGTTTTTTCACTTTCTCAGTCTCAAAAAGAAGTCTCTTAATACTTCTGGGTTCCTTTGTTCAAAACTCTCTTCTATTCTGTGGTCTTAAAATTCTTTTCCCTGTCTAAAATACTCGATTTTTTCTTTTCCTCAAAAATTCATGGATTAAGAGTGACCAGAGTTGGCTTGGGAAGACATGGACTTTGGGACAGTCACATCATGAAGGCTGATGCTTCAAAGAGGATGGCTAAAGAGAAAAAACAGGTGCATGGCCTAAAGGATGAAGACAAGTGGGTTCAAGAAGACCAACAAGCACTTGAGATCATCTAGAGCTCTCTGTCTATTTCTATTTTAGGCCTAATGATGTTGAGTTTCAGGATCTTAAGACAGGGAAGGTAATTGGAGAAGGAAACAGCCAGGGTGGTTTATACCATCTCCAACAGACTAAGCCTTCTCAACTCTCTACTCCTCCTCATTTATGCATGATCAGTAACTCATCTATGTGTGATAGTACTACTTGGCATGCTAGATTAGGCCATCCTCACACTCGTGCATTAGAGATTATTATGCATGATATGAGATTCAACCACTTAGAATGTGAAGCATGCAGCGTAGGAAAGCATTGCAAATCTGTGTTTCCAACATCAGAAACCATTTATGAGAAATGTTTTGATCTTGTTCATTCTGATGTTTGGACCTCGCCTTGTATGTCTAGGGATAACCATAAGTATTTTATCACTTTTATAGATGAGACATCAAAATACACTTTGATCACCTTACTTCCTTCTAAGGATCGTGTGCTAGAGGCTTTTATGAACTTTCAGTCTTATGTCACTAATCATTTTAAAACTAATGTGAAGGTACTAAGGCCAGACAATGGAGGAGAGTATACAAGCCATGCTTTCAAGAATCATTTGGCAAAACATGGTATAGTCCACCAAACAAGCTGCCCTTATACTCCACAACAAAATGGTGTGGCTGAGAGAAAGAATAGGCATCTGATGGAGGTGGCTAGGTTAATGATGTTCCATGCAAATGTTCCTAAGAGATTCTGGAGTGATGCTGTGACAACAGCATGCTATCTCATCAACCGGACTCCTACCAAGGTGCTGAAGGACATCTCCCCTTATGAAGTACTCAACCAAACCAGACCTGCGATTCAACATCTTAGAGTGTTTGGATGCACCTGCTTTGTGTTGATACCTGGAGAGCAGAGAAACAAGCTAGAGGCAAAGAGCATGAAGTGCATGTTCATTGGATATTCACCTACACATAAAGGATACAAGTGCTATAATCATGAAACAAGAAGAGTACTTGTATCCAGAGATGTGAAGTTTATGGAAGGAAAAGGGTTTTATGCTGAGAAGAATTGAGATGAGCTCAAAGATCTGTCTCAAGCATCAGACAAGGCTAATAATCTGAGAATTATTATGGAAAGTCTTGGCATTATTATGTCCAAAGAACCTGAAAAAGTCAGGGAGGTTCCCACTCAAGCTAATGAGGAAGATATTGGAGTCACTCATCCTGATCATGAGGGGGGAAATAGAAATGGACAGCCTGAAGTGCAAACTCAACCTGAAGAGAACTCAGTTGCTCATGATCAAGATGAGATGCCATCAGAATCAGAAACTGAGACTCAAGTAGGCGAACCAAGTGAAGGAAATGGGGAAGAACCTGATCAGATACAGCCTTTGAGAAGGAGTACAAGAATCAAGAAACCTGCTTCAAACTGGATCAATACAAGAGTTTACTTCAATGGTGAAGTTGTGGCTCATCCAATAAGGGCAGTATGCTCCCTTGCTCAATATCCAGAAGAGCATCAAGTCTTCATTGGGGAATTGGATCAGGAGTACATTCCAAAAACATATGAAGAGGCTATGCAACATGAGGAGTGGAGAGCATCCGTTGGAGATGAGGTCAATGCCATGATTAAGAATGATACATGGTTTGAAACTGAGCTCCTCAAGGGCAAGAAAGCTGTTACAAGTCGCCTAATATACACCATCAAGTACCTAGCCAATGGAAAACCAGAAAGGAGAAAGACAAGGCTAGTTGCAAGAGTGAGATTTTAAGAGAATACTAAAGAGTAGAAGAGATTAAGAACACTGGAGAAGAGATTTGAGAGAGAATAGACTAAGAACTAAGAGAATCCATGAGAATCATTTCGAACCAAAACTTGGAGAAACAAAGAACTCGTTACTTCATTAATGAAATGGTGTTACAATATATAGAGAAGCTAAACAAGGGTTTCTAGTATGCAAGAGGATAAGGGAAGCATGTGGAGTCAAAGGTAGAGGCGCGCCTTGGTTTGAATCATCCAATGGGACGAGCCACACGTTTGTGGCATCTAGCATTTTGACAAGATGCTCCAGCCTGTCTAAGCTGCGTTCCTTCCTTCCCAACTGGATAAGGGTAAGTGGTAAAGCCATCCGAGTAACCATCTCCCTTTTACTTTCACCCGGATACATTTTCTCTCCATTGGTTCGACAAGGGTGAAAGCATGGTGGATGTACGGACCTCCTGTCCGTACAAGTGAACCCTATTTTTGCACATTGACAAACTTGTTTCCCAAGTTGAACTGAATGAGCTTTCGGGTCACCCATGTCCGTAGAGTCCGTACACATGTCCGTACATGATGCCCTATTTTTTCACACTTGCCCAAAGGCTTCCTTTCCCCCCTTACATCTCCATCCCTCTTCAAGACTTCACTTCTCAACACTCCCCCTCAAGCTTGACCATATAGCCTGGTCAAGCTTGGATGTCATGAAATCTTCCTCATTAAAAACCTCACCAAGGAAAACCCATTTGGGGGAAAACCTTGATGAGGGAAAAAGAGTGAAGACCCCATGACAAGGGGCTTAGCTCCGGTTGCCTAGGTCAATGAGTCCTAACCTCACATGGATGGACTCCATTGTCTTCTGCCTTGCTGCCTTGATGAACACATCAGCCAATTGATCCTCACTCCGAGTGTAGCAAGGTAAGATCACTCCAAGAACTATCATTTGCCTCACCTTGTGGCAATCAACTTCAATATGCTTGGTTCTCTCGTGGAACACCGAGTTTGATGCAATGTGGATTGCTGTCTGGTTGTCACAATGCATGACCATGGGTGTAGCTTGATCAATCTCCAAATGCTTCAATATCCCTTTGATCCAAACCAGTTCATTTGTCAACTTCAGCATGGCCCTATATTCAGCTTCAGCACTTGAGCATGATACAACCTTCTGCTTCTTGCTCTTCCAAGTAACCAAGTTCCCCCCAATGAAAGTACAATACCCGGTTGTGGACCTTCTATCCATACTATCTCCTGCCCAATCCGCATCACAGTAACCCACCACTTCAGTGCTTCCATTGCAGCCCATCCACACTCCTTGTTCAGGAGTTCCATTCAGATACATCAAGACCCTTTCCACCATGCGCCAATGATGCTCCATAGGGACTTGCATGTGTTGACTCACCTGATTCACAGCAAAACATATATCAGGACGTGTGATGGTTAAGTAGATTAGCTTACCAACTAGCTTTCTATAAAGCTTAGGATCATGGAATGGTTGGCTGTCTTCAGTCTCCCCCTCTCTTGGGACTTTGTATCCATCCTCCATGGGCATCCTTGCTGTTTTGCCCCCAAGTGCTCCTGCATCTTTCAAAAGGTCAAGTGTATATTTCCTTTGAGAAATGAATAAGCCTTCCTTGGATATACACAACTCAATGCCAAGGAAGTATTTCATTTCCCCTAGATCTTTGATTTCAAATTCAGATTTTAGAAAATCTTTAGTCTCTTGAATACCCACCTTGTCACTCCCTGTTATGATGATATCATCAACATAGAGTAGGAGGACAACAATACCTGATGATTTTGAGAGGGTGAACAAGGTATGGTCAAGCTCGGCCTTCCTGAAACCTCTTCCATTCAGGGTAGTGCTAAGCTTATTGTACCATGCCCTTGGAGATTGCTTTAATCCGTATATAGCCTTTCTCAATCTTAACACATTCCCCTTCTTTACTAAATGATCAAGACCTGGTGGTGGATGCATATACACTTCATCCTCTAGTTCACCTTGTAAGAATGCATTCTTGACATCCATTTGCCACAGTCCCCACTCAAGATTAACCGCAAGGGACAACACAATTCTGATTGTATGAAGCTTTGCAACCGGAGCAAAGGTATCTATGTAATCTTCACCATACGTTTGAGTGAATCCCCTTGCCACCAGTCTTGTCTTGCGTCTCTCAACCTTCCCATTAGGTAGATACTTTATGGTGAAAATCAATTTACTAGATACAGGCTTCTTCCCTTTTGGTAGTTCACTTTCATACCAAGTATTGTTCTTGATCATGGCATTTGCTTCATCTGCTACAGATTCCCTCCATTCCCTCTCCTGTATTGCTTCATCATAACTCCTTGGGACATAACTAGTGTCAAGACTCACCATAAAAGCACAGTGATCACTCGGATATTGAGCAAAGGAGCAAACAGCTTGAGATGGATGTTCTACTGCTTGGGCATTGTAGTAAACCCTTGTGTTAACCCTTGATGGAGGCTTCCTGATTCTGGTACTTCTTCTTAACACTGGTGCCTCAGCCTCTTGTTCCTCATGCACATCTTCTTCCCCTGCTTCTTCGTGAGATGACCTGGGAGTTTCTGTCTCTCCTCTTGGCTGACTTACTTCAGTCCCTTCTTCTTGATCATCATCACCTTGATTGTGCAATTCTGACTGCTCCCCCTCTTCCTGGTTCTGCTTGTCTTGATCAGACCCATTTCCCCCCTCACCATCAAGGGGAGGATGTCTTGGAGGACTTGCTTCAGTGGTTCTTTGACGAATCTTGTGAGTGTCACCTCCATGACTCAGATCCTGATTAACCTTGATCCCTAAGCCTTCCAATATCACCCGCAAGGTACCAGCCTTATCAGAAGTAAGATCTTTCAAGTCTTCCTGATTCTGCTCCTCATAGTACCCTATTTCTTCAACAAACTTGACATCCCTGGATATGAACACCCTTCTGGACGTGGGATCATAGCACTTATAGCCTTTTTGGGTTGGTGAATAACCAATGAACATGTCTTTAGTGCTCCTTGCTTCAAGTTTTTTCCGTAATTCTCCAGGCATTAGGACATAACATAAGCAGCCAAAGACCTTTAGATACTCAAGTGGGGGTTTACATTTGTTCAGCACTTCAAAGGGAGCTTGACCATGGAGAATCTTGGTGGGAGTCCGGTTGATAAGGTAACAAGCTGTGGACACAGCATCACTCCAGAACCGTTTAGGGACATGGGACTGGAACATTATAGACCTTGCTACCTCCATGAGGTGTCTATTCTTCCTCTCAGCAACTCCATTTTGCTGAGGAGTGTAAGGACAACTTGTCTGGTGGAGAATGTGATGCAACCATGGTTGAGCTATGCAACAAAGGATAAACCGGGATGGCTGAATGGAAAGCTTGAAGATGAATCTAAGGTTGGAATGGAGCATAAAGATCTTATATTGACAATGATGAACATGTCAAACAAGATGGAAAAGATGTGGATCAGCCTCATGAATGGCTTAGGAATTTTCTCAGCCTAAAAGAAGATCAATACCCAAGTTGAGGATCCATTCTCTCTTTCTGAATGGCTAGCCACGAAAATGAAGTCAAGAAATCAGCCAAAATAATTAATATTGAGTTTTCAAGACAATTTTAGTTTTAATTAAGTTTTTCTTTTTTTCTACAATTTTAGGACTTTTCCATTTCCTTCTTCTCTACTTAAACTCTCTTTTGTTTTCAGAAATACTATTCACCTTTTTATCAAAAACTCTCTCTAAATTTGTGAATCCTTTGTTCATCCTTGAACATAGATTGCTAGGAGTTCATTCTCTGCAAGCAACCTGTCTTTGATCAAAAACAGAGTTCATTCTCTTGATCTAGACAATTATACAGAAGATTTGATCATTCCATAGATCATCTCTGAAGATCATCCATTCAAACCATCAATCATCTCTGAAATCAGCCCATTTCTCTCTCAAACCAGAAGATCATCCTTCATAGAATCAGGGACAAAAAGGATCTCCTCACAAGGGATTTATCAGAATGCCATGTTGAGATAGTTGTTGCTTGAATGCTTGGCCGGTGTACTCTCCTCCATTATCAGACCTAAAATTTTTTATCTTAGCATTATAATGGTTAGTGACATAGGATTCAAAGTTTCTAAATGCATCAAGGACCCTATCTTTGGTTGGAATTAGAGTTAACCATTTGTATTTGGATTTTTCATCTATGAATGTGACAAAGTACTTGTGATTCTCTCTAGATAAACAGGGGGCAGTCCATACATCATAATGAATTAAATCAAAATAGTTTGCATAAACAGTAGTGGAATTTGGAAACACAGTCTTACAATGCTTGCCTAAAATGCAAGCCTCACAATCATTATTTTCGAAATTAACACCTGGTAACATAAGGTTCAATGCTTTAGCATGAGGGTGTCCTAGTCTAGCATGCCACAATGCATTCTTATTCAAACCAGAACGAGAAACAGAAGTAAAAGAGCAACTAAAATTAGAAACAGGAGCTGGCTCATCCAACAAGTATGGATCACCCTTAGTAACTCCTTTTCCAATCATCTTGCTGCTTTCAATATCCTGAAATCTCACATCATTTGGGGTAAATAAACATTGCATTGCAAATCAGCAGTGCATCTCTTATCTCTTAAATAAACAAGACAACAACTTTCAAACACACCCACGAACCAAACAAGCACTCGGATCTTTAACACAAACACCAACAAACTAGAAACGAGATTCTCAAGAGATCCAACTTTGAATCCTTAAGAACACGCGAAGAACACAGGTTTATGGAGAACCTGGCTCTGATACCATGAGATTTTAAGAGAATACTAAAGAGTAGAAGATATAAAGAACACTGGAGAAGAGATTTGAGAGCGAATAGACTAAGAACTAAGAGAATCCATGAGAATCATTTCGAACTAAAACTTGGAGAAACAAAGAACTCGTTACTTCATTAATGAAATGGTGTTACAATATATAGAGAAGCTAAACAAGGGTTTCTAGTATGCAAGAGGATAAGGGAAGCATGTGGAGTCAAAGGTAGAGGCGCGCCTTGGTTTGAATCATCCAATGGGACGAGCCACACGTTTGTGGCATCTAGCATCTTTGAAAAGATGCTCCAGCCTGTCCCAGCCTGTCTAAGCCGCGTTCCTTCCTTCCCAACTGGATAAGGGTAAGTGGTAAAGCCATCCGAGTAACCATCTCCCTTTTACTTTCACCCGGATACATTTTCTCTCCATTGGTTCGACAAGGGTGAAAGCATGCTGGATGTACGGACCTCCTGTCCGTACAAGTGCACCCTATTTTGCACATTGACAAACTTGTTTCCCAAGTTGAACTGAATGAGGTTTCGGGTCACCCATGTCCGTACAGTCCGTACACCTGTCCGTACATGACGCCCTATTTTTGCACACTTGCCCAAAGGCTTCCTTTCCCCCCTTACATCTTCATCCCTCTTCAAGACTTCACTTCTCAACAAAGAGGATACACTCAAGTCTATGGTGGATACATTTGCACCAGTGGCCAAGCTGCATACTATAAGGATTCTTCTATCACTTGTTGTCAACCTAGAATGGGATTTATGGCAAATGGATGTGAAGAATGCCTTTCTACAAGGAGAGTTGGAAGATGAGGTATACATGCGACCACCTCCTGGCCTAGAAAGCATGGTCAAACCAGGGAATGTATTAAGGTTAAAGAAGGCAATCTATGGCTTGAAGCAATCTCCAAGGGCCTGGTATCACAAGCTCAGCACCACACTCAATGGAAGAGGCTTTGTAAAATCTGAAGCAGATCATACTCTCTTCACTCTAACCAGCAAGCAAGGGATTGTGGTCATTCTAGTGTATGTTTATGACATTATCATCACTGGCAGTGACAAGGAAGGTCTACTCTCAACCAAAGCTTTTCTTAAATCATCTTTGGATGTCAAGAGTGTTCGTAGATTGGTTCTTCAGACCAATCCGCCTGCAGGGTTCTCGTTCCTTATCCCTGCAGATCATCAAAGACCATGGACTCCCCCTGCGGGATACGCATGTGTCTACGAGTCATGGTTCACCAATTGTTCGTTGTGGTGGCCTCTTCCTGAGTTTTTGACGACTTATTGCCACCGGAGGAGGATAGCTCTCAGTCAGTACACGGCCAACGGGATTAGGATTTTGGTCACACTTACTGTCCTTGCCGCTGAGTTGGGCATCTCGATGTCAGTTCAACTTTTTAAGGAGCTTACGACACCGAGTATTACGGCGAAAACAGGATTTTTCTACGGGAAGATGGTCCCGAAGTACAACGTAATCACCGGGAAGCCGTCGAAAGTAAACTTCTGGAACCGGGCCTACTTCTACGTCAAGATCAACGATGCTTCTTTTGAAGACCCCTCCATAGTTTTGAATGGCTATTTCAATGCTAACATTGGTATGACTCCGAGATCTGAATTTACTGCGCTTCTACTGATCCACTTCATCTGTTTTCTTTTTTGGTGCAGATCGGCTTTCTAAGTGGTCGCAAGGTGGTACCGTGTCTTTCCTAGAGGAAGTAGAAGCTATTAGGACTTTGAGCCACCAACACTAGCCTGATATCAGCGAAGCTCGCATTCAAGCTGCTTTAAAGAGAATTAGCCAAGGTAACCTATTCTTCAATCGTGCTTTACTTATTGACATCATTGCTTATGCTGACGACATGCCTGTATGAGATGAAGCTACTGATTCTTCGCCAAATCGCATTTCCAGAATGGGAAAAATAAATCTTCCGTCTCTTTCTTCGTATGCCGATACCATCGGAACCCCAGTCCATGAAGCCGGTTCACCTGGGTCCGGCCGACCTGCTAAGAGAAAGAGGTCTGCAACTGCCGAGGAAGAGATTTCGAGGAGCAGCCCAACTCGATCTCCCTTGACTGAGGAGCCAGAACAAAATGCGGAAGATGTTGGCCGATTTGAAGGTCCCGGTGACGAGGAGATACTCATGCTTTCTCCCGCTATCCCTGCTGATGCTGCTGCTACCGAGGTGCCGATAGATGAGCACCAAGTAAGCCCCCAGATGGTGGAGACTCGATGTGAGGAACCTATCAAACCTGTTTTGGCGGGCCGTGAAGAAGAAATCGGATATCCTCATGTCGTGGATTTCCGATATCGGCACCTCTCTGTCCCCTTCGTTGAAGACAACGAGGCGCCGGCGCGCTTATTCTGCCAAATTCAACTCAAGAGGAGGGGAATGCCTGAGTTGGAGCAACTCTCGCAGAGCAATCGGTACCGCGAGATGACCCAAGCAGGAGCCATCGTAAGTGCCTCGTCTTTTCACCGTTGGTCGGTCTCTCCATTGCTAACCTTGTCTTTTTTTTTTACTCAGTTCTTCGGAAGTGCTAATCTCATGGTTAGAGATTATGAAGCCAAGCTGAAGGCTCAAGACGAGAAGATAGCATCCAAAACCGGAGCCCTGAAGAAGAAGAGGAAAGAGATCGCCGAGTTGGCTTACAAATGCGGCTCGTATGAAGAGCAGATCGGCGCATTGAACGCTGAGAAGGTTGAAGCCACGAAGCGTGCAGAAACTCTTTTAAAAGAGCTAGAGGAGCTCAAGGCTCTGAATGGGGGCCTCGAGACTCGGTGCCAGAATTTGGAACAGGAGAATGCCGAGATCCTCGTAAGGTTCGAGACGACGACCAGAAGGTTGAGGGAGTCTCGAGAGCTCGAGGTCAAGAAAGAAAGACTCTGGGTTGAATCTACCTTGAAGAATCAGATCGCGCCGGTGTATGACAAGATGCGCCAATTCGTCGAGGAGCAACCATTGATCCAATCCAAGCTGGCTCTGTATTCCCAAGCAAAAGGGATCCGAGAGAGCCTTGAGAAGATCGACTCCCAGGGGTTATCGATGGAGGAGATTCTTCAACAGGCCCGGGCCGACGAGGCGAAGTATCAAGGGGAGATCCAAGGGATGGAGGTAATCGAAGCCTCGGAGATCGACCTTACCCTGATTGGAGTCAACGAGCACGGCTCCAATATGGCGGTGTTCTCTCCCCAAGACATCGAAGATCTCCGATATGGATAGGATGTCGTACTTATATGTATCTTTTTATTTTCCTTCTTTTCTAGTTCTGATATGTAAAAACTTATCGCCGAGTTCAGCTTCTTCTTTTGATTTATGAAGTATCTAAGTTTTTTACGCAATTTATTACGAAGTTAAGAGCATCAACCGATATGATAAACCAGCCAATGTAAATATTTCATATTACTCTTACTAGGTGACCAAATAGGAACTATCTCGCCAGATAGACCGACAATGTTTCCATGTAAAGTCTAGGAAGAAACGAACTTAAAACCCTTCAAAGTGGTTTGAATAGTTTTTCCTTTTGTCTACTGTGATATGATATCATTCGACTTTTGAACTCTTAAGTGTCTGATCAGGACATAAGAATAAGTAAGTCCATTCGGCGTGGTATCCTACTGTGGATTACATGCTGACTTTCTGTTCTTTTGAAGAAGAGAAAGAGACTGATTTCGACGAGAACCGAGTTAGGTTTAATCGAATAATGATCAAAGGGAGATCGTCATGCGAATATGCATAAATATATGCATATATATATATTTTTTTTGTGACTGAACCCGGTTAAAGGCTGCCTACGTACCCGAGAAGGGATCAAGTCACTCGTAGTTCTTTTTTTTTTTGTGACTGAACCCGGTTAAAGGCTGCCAACGTACCCGAGAAGGGATCAAGTCACTCGTAGTTCCCCTTCCTTCCTCTAGGCGCCGAGATAACGTTCCAAGTTGATTGAATTCCAGGATCTTGGTATTTGTTCGCCATTCGAGTCGATAAACCCCTGGTTTGACCACGTGTGTTACTTTGTAGGGTCCTTCCCAGTTGGTGCCGAGTTTACCTGCCCTCCACTCCTTGGTATTCTCAAAGACTTTACGGAGGACGAGGTCGCCAAGTTGTATTGGGCGCGATCGGACTCTTCTGTTGTAGTAGGATTCGGCGAGATGTTGATAGTTTTGAATCCGTAATAGAGCCTGATCCCGACGTTCTTCGAGTTGATCAAGAGCGTCAATCATCATTTCGTGGTTGAGATCTTGATGTTGAGGGAGCTTTAATCTTCTAAAGCTGGTGACATTGACCTCGGCTGGGGCCATTGCTTCAGTGCCGTAAGCCAGGGAGAAGGGGGGTTTTCCTGTAGCACTTCGGGGCGTCGTGCGATGAGACCATAGTACTCCCTCCAATTCATCCGCCCAATGTCCTTTCTTAAGATCCAGCCTCTTTTTGATCCCGTCGATAATGACTTTATTTGTTGCCTCCGCTTGTCCATTCCCTTGCGGATACCTGGGGGTTGAGAAGCTAAGGCGGATTCTCCACTTCTCGCAGAACTCGCGAAACTTGGTAGAGGTAAATTGGCTTCCGTTGTCGCTTACAATCTCGTAGGGTAATCTGTGTCGACATATGATGTATTTCCAGAAGAAACTCTAGACTTCATTCTCGGTGATCTGGACATAAGCTTTTGCTTCAACCCATTTCATGAAATAATCGGTCATGATGAGCAGAAAACGTCTTTGTCTAGAGCTCGGCAGGGGACCGACGATATCCATTGCCCATCGCATGAATGGATACGGTGCCGATGATGTCTTCAACAACTTGGTGGGAGAGTGTATGTTAGGGGCATGTCGTTGACATTTGTCGCATCGGGACGTGTATTCTTCGCAATCATTGATCATGGTTGGCCAGTAATGACCTAAGGTTTTTAGTTTTAATGCGAGAGACCAACCTCCACCGTGGTTACCCCCTTCGCCTTCGTGGGTTTCCATCATGACGAGCTCCACTTCCTCCTTTCCGACGCAAGTGAGGAGTAGTTTGTTTGCCGTCCATCGGTGTAATCTACCGTCTATCGACACGTAATTCGAGCTTTTTGCTTTAAGTCGATGGGATTCCCATTTGTCGGCAGGAAGTATTCCTCTGTCGAGGTAATCAAGAAAGGGTGTCCGCCAGTCGTCACCAGCTTGCTCCTGGGAAATGATCTCAGCGGTCTTGGAAGAGATAACTAGGATATTGTCGCCGCTGGGTAGTGTGATACTCGGTCTTTCTACTGTATGTATCGGGATCTTCTTTCTGACCTGATTTCGTTGGCTACTCCCCAACGCAGCAAGTGCGTCTGCAAAGCAGTTCTCTTCCCGAGGAACCTTGGTGAGTTCGAAGTGATCAAATTCTGCAGCTAAACTTTTGGTAATACCGAGGTATGCATCCATCCTTTCGTGTTTTGCCTCGTAGTCGCCGCTGTACTGACTTGCGACGAGTTGAGAGTCACAAAAGGCCTGTAACTGCTTTGCTCCGACTACTTTTGCCAAGCGAAGACCTGCAATAAGTGCTACGTATTTGGCCTCATTGTTTGACGCCGCGAAACCAAGTCGAAACGATTGTTCGATGAGCTTGCCGGTGGGCGATTGGAGGTGGTCGCCTATCCCAGATCCTCTGTTAGATGAGGCTCCGTCGACGTGTAGGATCCAACTTTCGACTGAGATGTCGAGTTCTGCTGCTTGATCGGGAGGAATTTCGATAATGAAGTCGGCCAAAACTTGGGCTTTGATAGTTGGCCTGCCTTTGTACGTGATGTCATATTCACTGAGCTCGATGGCCCATTTTGAAAGTCTCCTTGATTGATTTGCATTCTGTAGTATGGTTCGCAGAGGGATGTCGGTGGGCTTCAGGAGATGGTTTGGAGGGACGTGCCGAGATGAGATTGATTCGACGTGCCACTTGTGGTCTTTCGTCTTTGGTATCAGTATCATCTCGCTGTCTCGGCGGAGCCGTTGCATCTCGGTCTTCTTGGCGGACTTCTTGCGCCTTGGTGTTAGTTTGTTTATTTTTGGTCCAGCTTCCTTTTTTCCTCGCCTGTTTGGCTTTCAGCGGGTTGGGAGTGACGACACCATTCTTAAATGCCGAGAACAGAGCCTATGCGAGTTGTTTGCATTCCTTTGTATCATGACCCTTAGCTTTATTGTAGGTGCAGAACTTGGTTTCGTCGTAGGTTAGGGGTTTTCCCTCTAGTGTTCTGTCCCACACATTCCACGATCGTTCGGTGGGCGCTGTGGACGAAGTAGCTCCTGGCTCCTCGGCTACCGAATAAACTTTCCCTTTTTTGTCGTTATTGGGTTGGTGCTGCCGAGGTTCCTGAGTGACAGAAGCCGTCTTTGAAGTTAATTGGGCTTTTAATGCGTTCTGTTTTGCTGTATAAGCCGCGTTGTCCTCCTCCATACGTATGAAACAAGTGGCTCTGTGGAGGGCATCCTCCAGAGTAATTGTACTGTTGGTGTATAGGTTAGATCAGAAAGATGATCTGATCCATAATGCATTACGTAATGCTTCCACTGGAGTTTTGTCCGGGATATCGACCTTTGAGACGAGATTTTTGAACCACTCTATGAAGTCTTGGAGAGATTCTTTCGGGCCTTGAGCTATTTTCCAGAGGTCGGTGGCAGAGGCCCCTTGACGGATGTACATGTAATAATGCTTAATGAACTCGGTAGAAAGTTCTTTATAGGTGCTAATGGAATTAGGGGTGGCCGAGAAAACCAAGAGAGGGCTGGTCCTGCCAAGCTTTCGACGAAGAGTTGACAGTAGCCGGCATCTCGTTCTTCCGTTGTGAAATAGGCTCGGCCCATAGCGATGTTGAAGCTAGTCATGTGATCGCTAGGGTCAGACTCGCCGCGAAAAGACGGTATCCGGAGTTTATCCTGGTGTCGAACTCGGATGTCGGTTATCTTTTGGGTGAAGGGAGTTTTCTGGGTTGATTCCAGAACTCGATCGATTTCCGGCGCGAACTGGTGGCTTGATGAATTTTAGACGACATATCTTTGATTGTCCCTTGAAGACGTTGGAGTTCTTCGTTGGTCGCCTGATCGGTTGCTTGGTTGCGCACCGTAGTTTGGAAGAGATGTCGTCGAGAGGTATCTGGATCTTGATCGTCGGCTTGCGCTGGAGGAAGACAAGCAGCGGCGATTGTGTCTAGAGGTTCTTGAGTTGCTTTGTTTGCGGCTTCTTGCTGGTCAAGGCGCTGAACCACGGCGGCGAGAGACGCGAGGACAGTGTTTAGGTCGACTGGATGTTAACCTAGTGGATTCGTCGGAGATCCTGTCATTGTTTTGATCGATGTTCTTGATTGTTACTATCAGCTATGTCCCCACAGACGGCGCCAATTGTTGAATCTGAAATCGGTAATCTTGATCGACTATCGATTTTGATGGTGAGTTTTAGCAAATAGATGATTTAGAGAACAAATCGAGTCATTATTGAATGAATTTGAATGTTTATTTGAAGAATGAAGCAAGAACAAGTAATTCGAAGGAAACCCTAGTTTCTAGGCTTATTCTCCAATGTCTGTGTATGTCCTCTTCAATTCGACCTTCTCTTTATATATACGCCATAAAGTCGGTTCTGTGCCCTTTGGGCCGAGATCTCGTCAAGATGGGCCTATGGGGGTAGATGCAATCTATCCCCAACAGAACTTGCCTTATGTCCAACCAGTCTAAACATGGATATCCTGATTAGAAAGTGGAATAACTTCTTCAACATAACTCCTATGAGATTTATCCAACTTCATGAAAGACTCTCCACTGATTAATGGTTCCAAATCAAGCTTCTTACATAGTGATTCATCCTGGTTTGATTAGAAGTTTAAAGAACTTGCCATATGTCCAAACAGTCTAAACATGGATATCCTGATTAGAAAGTGGAATAACTTTTTCAACCTAACTCCTATGAGATTTATCCAACTTCATGAAAGACTATCCACTGATTAATGCTTCCAAATCAAGCTTCTTACATTGTGATTCATTATGTTTGATTAGAAGCTTGAAGAACTTGCCATATGTCCAAGCATGCTAAACATGGATATCCTGATTAGTAAGTGGAATAACTTCTTTAACATACCTCCTATGGGATTTATTCAACTTCATGGACACTCCCCACTGATTAATGGTTCCAAATCAATCTTCTTACATAGTGATTCATCTTGGTTTGATTAAAAGGTTGAAGAACTTGCCATATGTCCAAACAGGCTAAACATGGATATCCTGATTAGAAATTGGAATAACTTCTTCAACATAACTCCTATGAGATTTATCAACTTCATGAAAGACTCTCCACTTATTAATGGTTCTAAATCAAGCTTCTTACAGAGTGATTCCTCCTGGTTTGATTAGAAGCTTGAAGAACTTGCCATATGTCCAAACAGGTTAAACATGGATATCCTAAGTAGAAAGTGGAATAATTTCTTTAACATACCTCTTATGAGATTTATTCAACTTCATTGACAATCTCCACTGATTAAAGGTTCCAAATCAAGCTTTTTACATAGTGATTCTGTAACGACCGTGATCCATGGGCATGGCCCATTTGTTTTTGTTTTTTTCTAATTAAAGCCCATCATTTCTTTTAACTTCGTCCCACATTGGAAGTTTAGAGAATTTCTCTCCCTTCCCTTCCCTATATAAAGAGTTGCACCCCCTTCCCTTTATTCTCATGAAGTCAAAGTATTTCTTTGCGCGTGACAAGTTGTTGGATTATTCGACGACGAGTCACCAATAAGTTTTTCCGGTGGGATTTTCAGGGGAGCTTCTGGTAGATATTTCTGGTAAGTTTGTCGCCTCTTTATTTCTAGTTATAGGAATCTATTTAGAGGAAGTTTCTAATTTAGGAGAGAATTTATAGTAGGAAATCCACCATTTTAGGAAAGTTTCTATTTTAGAAAAGTTTCTATTTTAGGAAAGTTGCTATTTTAGGAAAGGTTATATTTTAGGAAAGTTTCCATTTTTGGAAACTTTATTTCTTGAGACTCTGAGCCTAAGATGTTGGTTCTCGTGTTGCAGTTGACCTCAGTTGACCATCTTCTGTTGACCATTCCATCTAGTGACTAAGGTGAGGGCTCTTCCGCTTAATCCCGAACTAGTTTAGTACTACTATTATGAAAGGTTAGTTTCGAAACATGATTTGTCTCTGTGAATCGAGTCTGCTTGTGAGTCTTATTATTATTATTATTTGCTTGTTAAATTGGAAATAGGATAATAGAGGATTCAACGTTTGATTGAATTGAATGAATTAAGAACTGTTATATATATATATATATATATGTATACATAAGTCTGTTTGAGATTGCGGGACACAAAGATGTTTGTGTTAACGGCGCATTGTGTGGAGATTGCGGGGCACAAAGACGTTTGTGCTAGCGGCGCATTGTATGGAGATTGCGGGGCATATAGACGTCTATGCTAGCGGCACATTGTGTAAGGATTGCGGGGTACAAAGATGTATGTACTAGCGGCGCATAGGAGATTACGGGGTACAAGGATGGGCTCTTGTACTAGCGGTGCATAGATTATATATTTATACCCTTATGAGGAGAGTGCGGGGTGCAGAGAATATATGTGTACTATAATCGCATTGGATGTTTTATGTGGTGTTTTAGACACTGTGTTTGTTTCATGCTAGAGCTAGGCCTACATAGTCGTAGTGTTATGTACTGAGTCAGTGATTTGCGGTTTAGCATCCCATACCTCACTGAGTAACTCCCCTGTTACTCACCCCTCCTTCTTTCCCCCTTTCAAGTGAGACCGACGAGCGGGAGTGATTGCTATTGGACTGGTGCTTTTGGGAATTTTATTCATTTCTTTTGCAGACTTTCGGTTTTATGTTTTTATCGGATTTATTTCATTACGAGATTTATTGCTATTTATGAGATTTATGGTGTTGCAGATGATTTATGAGGATTAATAAATGGAGATTTCAGAGTTATTATTAATTATATTATTTTAGAAAATACGGGTGCTAATAAATGGTGACAGCTTGTCCTGTGAGAAGGCTGTTAAAGGGTGAGGTCTTGGGTTCGAGTAACGCCAAGCGCATCAATAACCTACCGGTGGATGTGGAGGCAGTTCCTCCCACGGTGAGGGGTTAGGGTCGATGCGCTGCAGCGCTGTGAAATTTATCTAACTTCATGAAAAACTCTCCACTGATTAATGGTTCCAAATCAAGCTTCTTACAAAGTGATTCATCCTGGTTTGATTAGAAGCTTCAAGAACTTGCTATATGTCCAAAAAGTCTAAACATGGATATCCTGATTAGAAAGTGGAATAACTTCTTCAACATAACTCCTATAAGATTTATCCAACTTCATGAAAGACTCTCCACTGATTAATGGTTCCAAATTAAGCTTCTTACATAGTGATGCATCATGGTTTGATTAAAAGCTTGAAGAACTTGCCATATGTAAAAACTGTCTAAACATGGATATCATGATTAGAAAGTGGAATAACTTCTTCAACGAAACTCCTATGAGATTTATTTAACCTCATGAAAGACTCTCCACTCATTAATGGTTCCAAATCAAGGTTCTTACATAGTGATTCATCATGGTTTGATTAGAAGCTTGAAGAACTTGCCATATGTCCAAACATGCTAAACATGGATATCCTGATTAGAAAGTGGAATGACTTCTTTAACATACCTCTTATGGGATTTATTAAAATTCATGGACACTCTCCACTGAATAATGGTTCCAAATCAAGTTTCTTACATAGTGATTCATCCCGGTTTTTATTAGACGCTTGAAGAACTTGCCATATGTCCAAACATGCTAAACATGGATATCCTGATTAAAAAGTGGAATAACTTCTTTAAAATACCTCCTATGGGATTTATTCAACTTCATGGACACTCTCCACTGATTAATGGTTCCAAGTCAAGCTTCTTACATAGTAATTCATCCTGGTTTGATTAGAAGTTTGAAGAACTTGCCATATATCCTAACAGTCTAAACATGGATATCCTGATTAGAAAGTGAAATAACTTCTTCAACATACCTTCTATGAGATTTATCCAACTTCAGGAAAGACTCTCCACTTATTAATGGTTCCAAATCAAGGCTCTTACATAGTGATTCATCATGGTTTGATTAGAAGCTTGAAGAGCTTGCCATATGTCCAAACATGCTAAACATGGATATCTTGATTAGAAACTGGAATGACTTCTTTAACATACCTCTTATGGGATTTATTCAAATTCATGGACATTCTCCACTGATTAATGGTTCCAAATCAAGTTTCTTACATAGTGTTTCATCCTGGTTTTGATTAGAAGCTTGAAGAACTTGCCATATGTCCAAAAAGGCTAAACATGGATATCCTGATTAAAAAGTGGAATAAGTTCTTTAAAATACCTCCTATGGGATTTATTCAACTTCATGGACACTCTTTATTGATTAATGGTTCCAAATCAAGCTTCTTCCGTAGTGATTCATCCTGATTTGATTAAAAGCTTGAAGAACTTGCCATATGTCAAAACAGTCTAAACATTGATATCATGATTAGAAAGTGGAATAACTTCTTATACATAACTACTAGGAGATTTATCTAAGTTCATGAAAAACTCTCCACTGAGTAATGGTTCCAAATCAAGCTTCATACAAAGTGATTCATTCTGGTTTGATTAGAAGCTTCAAGAACTTGCTATATGTCCAAAAAGTCTAAACATGGATATCCTGATTAAAAAGTGGAATAACTTCTTCAACATAACTCCTATGAGATTTATCCAACTTCATGAAAGACTCTCCACTGATTAATGGTTCCAAAATCAAGCTTCTTACATAGTGATTTATCCTGGTTTTGATTAGAAGCTTGAAGAAGTTGCCATAAGTCCAAACAGGCTAAACTTGGATATCCTGATTAGAAAGTGGAATAACTTCTTTAAAATACCTCTTATGGGATTTAATAAACATCATGGACACACTCCACTGATTAATGGTTCCAAATCAAGCTTCATACATAGTGATTCATCCTGGTTTGATTAGAAGTTTGAAGAACTTACCTTATGTCCAAACAGTCTAAACATGGATATCCTTATTAAAAAGTGGAATAACTTCTTCAACATAACTCCTATGAGATTTATCCAACTTCATGAAAGACTCTCTACTGATTAATGGTTCCATATCAAGCTTCTTACATAGTGATCCATCCTGGTTTGATTAAAAGCTTGAAGATCTTTCCATATGTCGAAACGGGCTAAACATGGATATCCTGATTAGAAAGTGGAATAACTTCTTTAACATACCTCTAATGGGATTTATTCAACTTCATGGATACTCTCCACTGATTAATTGTTCCAAATCAAGCTTCTTACATAGTGATTCATCCTGGTTTTAATTAAAAGCTTCAAGAACTTGCTATATGTCCAAAAAGTCTAAACATGGATATCCTGATTACAAAGTGGAATAACTTCTTCAACATAACTCCTATGAGATTTATCCAACTTAATGAAAGACTCTCTACTGATTAATGGTTCCAAATCAAGCTTCTTACATAGTGATTCATCCTGGTTTGATTAAAAGCTTGAAGAACTTGCCATATGTCCAAACAGTCTAAACATGGATATCATGATTAGAAAGTGGAATAACTTCTTCAATATAACTCCTATGAGATTTATCTAACTTCAAGAAAAACTCTCCACTGATTAATGGTTCCAAATCAAGCTTCTTACAAAGTGATTCATCCTGGTTTGATTAGAAGCTTCAAGAACTTGCTATATGTCCAAAAAGTCTAAACATGGATATCCTGATTAGAAAGTGGAAAACCTTCTTCAACATAACTCCTATGAGATTTATCCAACTTCATGAAAGACTCTTCACTGATTAATGGTTTCAAATCAAGCTTCTTACATAGTGATTCATCCTGGTTTGATTAAAAGCTTGAAGAACTTGCCATATGTCAAAACAGTCTAAACATGGATATCATGATTAGAAAGTGGAATAACTTCTTCAACGTAACTCCTATGAGATTTATCTAACTTCAAGAAAAACTCTCCACTGATTAATGGTTCCAAATCAAGCTTCTTACAAAGTGATTCATCCTGGTTTGATTAGAAGCTTCAAGAACTTGCTATATGTCCAAAAAGTCTAAACATGGATATCCTGATTAGAAAGTGGAAAACCTTCTTCAACATAACTCCTATGAGATTTATCCAACTTCATGAAAAACTCTCCACTGATTAATGGTTCCAAATCAAGGTTCTTACATAGTGATTCATCATGGTTTGATTAGAAGCTTGAAGAACTTGCCATATGTCCAAACATGCTAAACATGGATATCCTGATTAGAAAGTGGAATGACTTCTTTAACATACCTCTTATGGGATTTATTCAAATTCACGGACACTCTCCACTGATTAATGGTTCCAAATCAAGTTTCTTACATAGTGATTCATCCTGGTTTTCATTAGAAGCTTGAAGAACTTGCCATATGTACAAACAGGCTAAATATGGATATCCTGATTAAAAAGTGGAATAACTTCTTTAAAATACCTCATATGGGATTTATTCAACTTCATGGACACTCTCCACTGATTAATGGTTCCAAATCAAGCTTCTTACATAGTAATTCATCCTGGTTTGATTAGAAGTTTGAAGAACTTGCCATATGTCCCAACAGTCTAAACATGGATATCCTTATTAGAAAGTGGAATAACTTCTTCAACATAACTTCTATGACATTTATCCAACTTCATGAAAGACTCTCCACTGATTAATGGTTCCAAATCAAGCTTCTTACATAGTGATTCATCGTGGTTTGGTTAGAAGTTTGAAGAACTTGTCATATGTCCAAACATGCTAAACATGGATATCATGATTAGAAAGTGGAATAACTTCTTTAACATACCTCTTATGAGATTTATTCAACTTCATGGACACTCTCCACTGATTAATGGTTCCAAATCAAGTTTCTTACCTAGTGATTCATCCTGGTTTTGATTAGAAGCTTGAAGAACTTGCCATATGTCCAAACAGGCTAAATATGGATATCCTGATTTAAAAGTGGAATAACTTCTTTAAAATACTTCCTATGGGATTTATTCAACTTCATGGACACTCTCCACTGATTAATGGTTTCAAATCAAGCTTCTTACATTGTAATTCATCCTGGTTTGATTAGAAGTTTGAAGAACTTGCCATATGTCAAAACAGTCTAAACATGGATATCATGATTAGAAAGTGGAATAACTTCTTCAACATAACTCCTATGAGATTTATCCAACTTCATTAAAGACTCTCTACTGATTTTAGGTTCCAAATCAAGGTTCTTACATAGTGATTCATCATGGTTTGATTAGAAGCTTGAAGAACTTGCCATATGTCAAAACATGCTAAACATGGATATCCTAATTAAAAAGTGGAATGACTTCTTTACAATACCTCTTATGGGATTTATACAAATTCATGGACACTCTTCACTGATTAATGGTTCCAAATCAAGCTTCTTACATAGTAATTTATCCTGGTTTGATTAGAAGTTTGAAGAACTTGCCATATGTCCCAACAGTCTAAACATGGATATCCTGATTAGAAAGTGGAATAACTTCTTCAACATAACTTCTATGAGATTTATCCAACTTCATGAAAGACTCTCCACTAATTAATGGTTCCAAATCAAAGTTCTTACATAGTGATTCATCATAGTTTGATTAGAAGCTTGAAGAACTTGTCATATGTCCAAACATGCTAAACATGGATATCCTGATTAGAAAGTGGAATGACTTCATTAACATACCTCTTATGATGGGATTTACTCAAATTCATGGACACTCTTTACTGATTAATGGTTCCAAATCAAGCTTCTTACATAGTGATTCATCCTGGTTTTGATTAGAAGCTTAAAGAACTTGCCATATGTCCAAACATGCTAAATATGGATATCCTGATTAAAAAGTGGAATAACTTCTTTAAAATACCTCCTATGGGATTTATTCAACTTCATGGACACTCTCCACTGATTAATGGTTCCAAATCAAGCTTCTTACATAGTAATTCATCCTGGTTTGATTAGAAGTTTGAAGAACTTGCCATATGTCCCAACAGTCCAAACATGGATATCCTGATTAGAAAGTGGAATAACTTCTTCAATATAACTCCTATGAGATTTATCTAACTTCAAGAAAAATTCTCCACTGATTAATGGTTCCAAATCAAGCTTCTTACAAAGTGATTCATCCTGGTTTGATTAGAAGCTTCAAGAACTTGCTATATGTCCAAAAAGTCTAAACATGGATATCCTGATTAGAAAGTGGAAAAGCTTCTTCAACATAACTCCTACGAGATTTATCCAACTTCATGAAAGACTCTCCACTGATTAATGGTTCCAAATCAAGCTTCTTACTGATTCATCCTGGTTTGATTAAAAGCTTGAAGAACTTGCCATATGTCAAAACAGTCTAAACATGGATATCATGATTAGAAAGTGGAATAACTTCTTCAACATAACTCCTATGAGATTTATCCAACTTCATGAAAGACTCTCCACTGATTAATGGTTCCAAATCAAGGTTATTACATAGTTATTCATCATGGTTTGATTAGAAGCTTGAAGAACTTGCCATATGTCCAAACATGCTAAACATGGATATCCTGATTAGAAAGTGGAATGACTTCTTTAACATACCTCTTATGGGATATTTTCAAATTCATGGACACTCTCCACTGATTAATGGTTCCAAATCAAGTTTCTTACATAGTGATTCATCCTGGTTTGGATTAGAAGCTTGAAGAACTTGCCATATGTCCAAACAGGCTAAACATGGATATCCTAATTAAAAAGTGGAATAACTTCTT